>JAWZYV010012066.1:0-167500 GCA_038373885.1 Cheiracanthium punctorium | reverse complement strand
AGGCACAACATTTGTCCTGAAGGTTCGGTGAATAAAATAAAGGAAACAGGAGTAATAAACAAAACAACTTTACTGGATTTCAGAGTAATAACCATTACCTACAGCATACTTTTGCATTCCGTAATTTTAAATTTTCATAAAAATTTTCGCATTTTAAATGTGCGCTGAAAAAGGAGTCAAACACTTTTTCTCCTCTTTGTAAACATCTTTTAATGGGTTCGAATGGTTGTAACATTTCGGTATGATGCGATTTTGGCTGTGAAACGTCTTTTTTTTTTTTTTTGGAAACAGTTTCACTCTCCTGGACTGCATTTTTGTCGATTACACTGTTCGAAATCTCTTCATCTGTAGGATATGAAGCATTTAAGAGTTCTGCATCCACTTCTAAAACATCTGAAAAGTCGTCTGTATCAAAGGTAAACCTGAAAAATTCGTTATGGGGAGACAAGCTCTTTGTTATACCGAGAGTATTTTTAATGTTATTTAAGCCTTAGAGTTACGTTTCGATTAAAAATTTCATTATAGGGAGAAATTAGTTGTAGGGAGACTTCGGTATAGGGAGATTCTACTATGATTTTTATTTCCTTTACTGGAACATTTCGACGAATTGAAGGTTTGTTTCTTCGTTTGCCACAAGAGGGCATCAGAAGGTGGAGGACAACCAAATATTGGCACCCCTGAACAACCACCTTATCCAATATTCTTTTGATTTCCACTGCTAAAACAGTGTTTTATTATTACTTTCCGAACATGTACCATGTAAGGAAAGTACTGTAATCATGAAAAAATTTGACCTCGAGATTTGGGTGTATTGGCACGTTTTGGGGTCTTCTGAATTCATTTATGCTATTTTTACGAGATGTGTATGTGAGTGAACACGATAGCTCCTAAACGGGGCATTCGATTGAGCTCAAATTGGGTATACATGTTATATACAACCGTTGCAAGACCGGTATTGATTTGGGTGTGTATAGGACTTATAGTTTTTCTACAGGGCAATGACAAATTTTCTTTTACATTACGGCCTATGGGGGGAAATTCTTGAAAGTGCGCTAGCGTTTGAATGGTACATTCGATTGAACTCAAATTGGGTATATATGTTATAAACCACCGTCGCAAGACCTGTATTCATTTTGGTGTGTATAGGATTTATAGTTTTTATACAGGGCTGCGACAAAGATTTCTTTTACATTATGGCCTATGGGGGGAAATTCTGGAAAGTGAGCTAGCGTTTAAACGGTGCATTCGATTGAGCTCAAATTGGGTATACATGTTATAAACCACGATCGTAAGACCGTTATTGATTTTGATGTGTATAGAACTTATAGTTTTTCTATAGGGCAACGACAAAGATTTCTTTTACATTATGGCCTATGGGGAGAAAATCTTGAAAGTGCGCTAGCGTTTAAACGGTGCATTCGATTGAGCTTCAATTTGGTATATATGTTTGAATGATTCATCGATTAAAATTTATTTAAATGCTTGGTAATGATCTGAATCGTAAGTGTTCGGAAAGTCGAGTGGAGTCACTCCAGATTTTTTGAAATCGCAAGAAAAAAAATCTGTTGCCTAAATTAAAGCAATGGTCGGTTGGCCCCTTTGACATAAAAATGCCGAATGCTTCAGCATCAAGTTTATAGGAGCCTTATCCCCCTTTATTCAAATGATTGTTTCATTAGTAATCTTTCTTTTTGGGGAAAAATGTTTCTGAGTTGGGGAAATGAAATTTTGCCCTATGGGAGAAACGCATCGTGTTTTTGGAATATAAATTATGCATAGGGCATCACTTTTAGAATTCGAAAATTGGCGAAGATACTTTCCTACCGCCAAAGCTTACGAAAATATGAATAAATGAGCTTCATGAAACAGAATAAAAAAAAGGGCAAACAGGTGAATGCTTTCAGTTCGGAAAGGAATTGTGTGCGTTTGTTTTTTTATAGTTCGCTCATGTGCATTGTGATTCAAGCAGCGATTGCAGATTGAAAATGCAGTAGGTGTATATGTAAACATTTTTTTTTTTTTTTTTTAGGGTGAACTGCACGGTTTTGAATTGGAAACGAAACAAAATAAGTGTGTTTTTGCATAATGCTTGCAAGATCATGATTTTATATATTGTAGTCCATGTGAAATTTCTCAATTACTGTTTTAGCTAGACATTTTTATCTAAACTTTGAACAAGTTTATTCTTAAAACCAGTTGAATGTGGTGTGTGTAGAATCCAGCATTAAATTCAGTTTGACCCTTTGAGGCGCAACCCTTTCCCAATGCTGAAAAAAGGGCAGCCGTTGCCATCGCTCGACTTAACCACCAACAAGATGGTGGACGGTCGGAACGTTCCTCGCGTGCCACAGATCGAGAGATCCCTTTTTTGACGACAGCTGGCTGTGCGGCACAGCCGGCTGTCGTCATACTGTCAGATTTCTTCTTTTTTTTCGTTTTCATTTCTTTTCTTTTTAATTTTCTCGGAGCATCGGCAGAAGCTATCGGTTCTCAACCTTTTAACGTCGCGTCTCCCCCAACGAAGACTGCGTTACTACAGCTGGCTGTGCAGCACAGCCAGCTGTCGTCAAAAAAGGGTCTCTAGATCTGTGGCACGCGATGAACGTTTCGATCGTCCGCCATCTTGCGGGTAGTTAAGTCGAGCGATGGCAACGGCTGCCCTTTTTTTCAGCATTGGGCAATCTATCCAGCTGTTCTCGCATTCTTCCATTTTGCTGCAGATGTCAGTGCTGTTAAAAAGAATCGTGACCACTTTTTTACGGGAAATGACGTGCCAAAAAGTAAAGGATTTTCGTGAAGCTATGTCACCCGCAGCTATTTTTATAGAAATCGAATTTATTCTTCGTGACTATCAACAGTCAAAACGTCAGAGTTTGGTGTTCCCAGAGCGGGAACACTGCGCTTTAAAGCGTTAAAGGTCATAACATGCTTTAATTCTTTTATCTATTACTTACGACATTACTGTTTGACGTAATGAAAAACAAGTGAACTGAAAGCTTTTAAATTATTCACTTTCGAACATTCATTCTACGTAATAAGTCACGAAAATCGAGTGCATTACTACTTCACTAGATTAAACATCGACAGACAAAATAAATCACCCGAGTGATCAAAATGTTCTAACACAACTGAAAAAAAAAAAAAAAAATATTTAAAAAGATTCGGAAATGAGCAAGCGGACATTCTGAAGAACATTCGCTTAAAATCTCACTTTCAACAGATTAAATACATTTGTTTTCAAAGAACAGTCAAGGTTACAGTGATATTGCCCTGTCCTTAAGAACACGTTCCCGGATGAAAAGTAGGTTTTTTTTTTTTTTTTTAAGAGTAATCTGTATGAGTCGATCGTAGGATGAATGAATGATTCCGGAGTTTCAATTAAGGTGAATAATCGCTTCGAGTCTTTTTCAGGTGGAATGTTTTGAAGTGTTTAAAGTGATTATTTGTTTAATTGATCTTGATTGAGAAACGAATACGCGCGGTATGCTTTCTCCCGAAATAACAATAGAGGCGTCTGCAATGAAGAAATTACTTAAACTAAATTATTTTAACCCTTTTACGATCGTTTAAACTTAGACATTTCGTAGTGGTCGGAATTATTTTCACCAGATTAGCGTCTTGGCGGCAGGCATGGGCGCCGGCAGAATATTTCCCAGAAGGGGACAAAGACTACTCCAGGGGGGGGGGAAAGACTACTCGAGGGGAGGCAAAGACTATTCAAGGGGAGACAAAGACTACTTCAACGTATGGTTACCATGTTGGAAAGAGCAAAAAAAACAAAGGCAAAATGGGAAAACACTGCATATAAAAATCCAGGGGGGGGGAATTGCCCCCCACTTGCCCTATGCTGCCGGCGCCCATGGCGACAGGTCTTCGCTTTGCGTGACCGCAAGCAACTTTCGTAATGCGTAAGATTCAGTGACGTCATCTGAGTGGAAACAGACTGCGCATCCTTCATGCGCAGGTTCGCCTACTGTCTTCCTATTGTATTCAAACCAGAATAAATGAGTACTAGAGTCATCAATTATCCAAAATCAATTTACAGCATATATATACCTCTTGGAAATGAAGTCGAAGGTTTACTTAACCTATGCAATCCATTCCAAAAACTTGATTTTAATACTTTTTTTTGAAAGTTAAATGCATTACGAGAACACAAAGCTGTCAAGCACAAGAGGGACCTGTCGCAGAGAGTCCAGGCTGACGAAATACTGTCTGATGTCCGAGAACATAGATGTCTAATTGCTAGATCAAGCATGAAATGTTCCTAATCGTGTACTTTTTGATGCCAAAAATGCACCCCAATTTCTGCCACTACAATGACTGGCATCTATATAAAATAGTACATTAATTGCATTATTTTAGAAAATTAAATAAATTCAAAGTTAAATATTTAGATTGGTGAACTCTTTTAAATAAAGATTTTCCTGAAATAGTTCTAAAAATCATTATCATTTAAGCAATCGCCGTTCTGCGCATGCTTGTGGCACTACAATGGCTACAGTTTGAAGACTTCAAGTTTTCCCCCGTAATCCTGGATCTAATTATCCTACTAATAAATAAATATCATTGTTTGTATGTATGTTTATTACTCTTTCATGCTGAAACGGTTTGACGGATTTGGATGAAATTTGGAATAAAGACAGTTAAAGTCCTGGATTAACATATAGGCTACTTTTTATCGCGCAAAAAACACTGTTCCTATAATATACAAAACCCATCTTCTATCAAAAAAATAGAATACAATTGAGTTTTTATTTTACAGAGCCGTCGACAGATGGCGCAAACTTCAAGTAGATCTGCAGCATTTAATATACATTTGTAAGAAACAAACTGTATCACGTGACTGATGCTCTATCATTGTTAAATGATGCTAAAATGATGACTAAACGTCATTTTATCGTCTACTACGTCTGACTTGGATAAAGGATACACCTGAATAAGTTTTTGAAACTTTCATTCAGTTCGAATCATACCTTTTTCTGCGCAGCTTTTTCTCATTCTATTTCTATTGTATTGCATCCAGAAAAGATATTAGAACTATCAATTTTAGTTTTGTTTAATCACACTCATGAATAACGATACACTTTCCAACTTAATGGAATAAGAAAATGGGGAAGACGCATGGATTACGATACGCTTTTAATATATAGCACTTTAGCGCGTATTTAAAATCTGAAAGTGTTTCAGATTTTCTTACTTTTTTTTCTTTTTTCTTTCCATTTCTGATAACGGGATGTATCCAGAAGCTCTTCAGAAATAGTATAGGACGAAAATAATGTGTACCTTTTTGTAGGCTTTTATCACTAAACCATTTTATTTTCGTAACCAGGGGCGGCCGACACTGTAAGCAAGGTAAGGATCGCAGGCTTCGAAGGAACGTAATGTCGAACTTAAAAACTAAGTAAAGCATAAAAGAGGGCGTCATTTTTTACGTTAGCAAGGGGCGGCTCTTACCGTATGGCCGGTTTGTAACCATTTAATTTAAAATTCAGCCTCACCATGACACAGTGGTTATATCACTGAAAATGATAGACGGCCGAAGTGTGAAGGTCCCGGGTTCGGGTCCCATCGCGCGGTCGTCGGTCTAACGGGCTGGATTTTTGGTAGGTTTTCTCCAGATGTAACGTGAATACGCGTTAGAACCCCTTAGAAAGTCCTCCTACCAAGGCATCCCTCATCTTAGGCAGATACCCCTCGCGCAGGTTTGCCTTAATCACACACAATCACAATTTAATTTTAAAATTCCATTCAGAATGCGAGATTTCAATGCCAAGGAAGCCGGTGAGAAACAGGATTCTCTCCGAACAAGATTTATTAAGATGGTGAACCAACTGTTCGGCGGAGGCGGCTAGTTTCTATATATTGTTGCGGAATTACTCTGCTACTCCTGGGGTTCGTCGTTCTAAAGTCCAGTTGGTGTAAAAAGTTCAAGTAAAAAGTCACTTGTCAGGATGGAACACAAACTTTATTGCTTCTAGAACTTCGTAGAACAATCAGCTGTACACAATTCACAAGCACAATCTAGCAGTAACGTGCTTTTAACAATCCGCTTGGATCAGAAGCTCTCACAAATGCTGTATTTCTCACACAAAATTCGATTCACATGAAATTCGATTTCATACATAATAGAAACTGAATATGAAGTTATTTATTTTAAGTGGACGAAGACTAAGATTACGTGCGAGTGAATGCCTTTTCTAGCGCCTGTTGTAAATGCCTCCACAGCGAGCTTTGTCTTCTAGTTTAATCATATTTTTAATCAAAAAGAAATACCTACCCATTTTACCACGTCATACCTTATTGAGTTTCATCTACCGCAGAAATTCTATTTCTGTTTAATTGTTCCAACGCTGAAAATTGTAATAGTATTTTTATAGCCAAAACGTCATTTCAATAAGAGCAAGGCAAAAATTTAGGAAATGTCAAGAGAACAAAAAATAAATAAATAAATAAATCAAGATATTTTCCATTACGTTGTTTCACACGTTTCAGATACATACATAATGCATATATTTTCTTGAAAACAAAACAAGGTAATGCATTGGATATGCAGCATAATGCGTCTTGGAATATGGACTCTGCACATTTTATGGATCGTAAAAAAAGGGGGGGGGAATAAAAATAAAGTTCTCTCATTCTTTTATTTGTGCAAAAATGTACTCGAACTTCACCCTGAAAATTTTTATCACGACAATAAGCGTTATAGCTGGGCATTAAGCTGAACGTGCTAGAGTTCTGGAAGTTACGTTTATTGACTTGGAACAGTGATTCTCAAACTTTTTTTTAAAAGAGGTACCACCGTGGCAGAGTGGCTAACTGGACATGGTAGACGTCTGATGTGTGTGGGTCTCACGTTCGGGCCCACTGCGCGGCTGTCGGTCTAACCCCACACTCTTTGTGAAAATCCAATAAATTAAATGACTAATGAAAAAAGTATGTTCAAAAGGAGTTATTATTCTCAATTGCACTTAACCCTTTAACGCGCAGTGTTCCCGCTCTGGGAACACCCAACTCTGACGTTTTGACTGTTGCCAGTCACGAAGAATAGATTGGATTTCTATAAAAATAGTTGCGGGTGATATAGATCCGCGAGAATCCTTTACATTTTAGCACGTCCTTTCCCGTAAAAAAAAAAATGGTCACGATTATTTTTAACAGCACTGACATCTGCTGAAAAATGGAAGAATGCGAGAACAGCTGGATAGATTGCCCAATGCTGAAAAAAAGGTTGCCGTCGCTCGACTTAACTACCAGCAAGATGGTGGACGATCGAAACGTTCATCGCGTGCCACAGATCTAGAGACCCTTTTTTGACGACAGCTGTGCCAGCACAGCCAGCTGCATCAAAAAAGGGTCTCTAGATCTGTGGCACGCGATAAACGTTTCGATCGTCCGCCATCTTGCTGGTAGTTAAGTCGAGCGATGGCAACGGCTGCCCTTTTTTCAGCATTGGTAAAGGGTTGCGCCTCAAAGGGCTAACCCATTTATGCCTAGTGTCCCTTTTTTGGGACGGCATTTTCGCTATTAGTCGAAAACGTTATTTATTTTTCCTAGCCTTTGTTCATGAGTATTGAGCCTCAACTCTAAAAAATATTTTAACATGAACAAGTAGGATGTTGATTTTTCGATTTTTATGCATAATGATTTTAAAAGAAATCATCCCTTGTTCAAGAATTTGACATCAGAAATTTATCTATTATTTCTGTTATCAGTAAAAATCGAAGAAAGTCGCAAAAATATCCAGGCACAAATGGGTTAAAAAAGAGCAAAATTTATTTTTACTCTAAAAAAAGTAGTGGTAATGAAATTATCAAATACCTCTGTCAGTAAGGTGTTTGTATTGGATGGTTCAGAATCAATTTCTGAACGTCTGATGTTTATATGAAGGCTCTTTGCATTAAAGTCGATTTCTTTTCTTTCTTTTGTTTTTGTAAATATTTTCCTTTTTCTAATTTTCGAATTTTTTTCGGAGCGTCGGCGTATTATAAAAGAACAGGATTGCCCCAGAGCAGAGTTAGTCGTTGAATTCACTGCATTAGCCTGTGATGTGTGCTATTGTAAGCGATATTTTTGCTAGTTTTAGAAGATTGTTTTTGAGTGCTAATAATGAATACTTTATTGCTTTATGCATAGGAATAGATGCCAGCTTTCCTCGAGTGTTTCCACTGAGTTTTAGCCTGTGGTAGTATTTTATTTTGTGTATGAAATACAGCATCTGTGAAAACTTCTGTACCAAGAGGACGGTTACAAGCAAGTTAGTGGCTGATAATAATGAATTTTGCACAGCAGATTGTTCGACGAAATTCTTGAAGCTATAAAAAATGTGTTCCATCCTGACAAGTGGACGGTTTACTAGAACTTTCGACATACACTGTACTTTTAAGCGACGAACCTGATAAACAAGCAGAGTGTTCTACAACAAGACGAAAGACCCCCATTATTGCAAATTGATGTCTATTTCTTTTCTTTTCTCTTTTTCTCGGGGGTGGTGTTAGGTCCGTCATCACAGCACCGAAACCTGCCTCCACGCGATAAGAGGAAGCGAAAGCTTTTAAAATTTTTATTTCGATAGTCCGCAGTCCAATCTAGAAGCGACTCGGGGCCGTCGTGATTCTACCAGGCCTGCTTGTGCATTCCGATGTGTCATCTAAAGAGGCCTGCGGAGGCTCGCTTATTGGCTGCACACTTAGATACGTCATCTAACGGCTGAATCTAACCAATGAGAAAACGTCCGTAGGCCTCTTTCGGAATGCACAAGCAGGCCCGGTAGAATCGCGATGGCCCCGAGCGACTCATGGTACTCTGAAGCCAAAATCCTGTGAGAAGATCACATTTCTGGATTGGGGCTTTCAAGCCTTTATCTGTCGAACGTTTAATGAAAACCTTCTGGATCTGAATCACTGCTGGTCCCACCGTGGTCAAGTGGGTAAGATACTGAACATGGTACAGTCTGCCAATCATATAACCAAGTGCTGGAATCCTTATTCCAAAGTGCACTTGTCGGAACGTTTCAGATTCTAGGTCTAGTTTGTAGATTGCAGACTACGTTCTCTCATAGAGATACGATACCAGGAGATGGCATTACTTATCTGATAGCGAAGCCGAAACTGTAACCGACCAGCCATATTGCTGTGACCAAAATATTGTTATTTCATGTTAATAGTTCCATTGTCGCCCTTCAATTGTACCAAAAATGTTAATTTTTCTTGAAATTGTGTTAATTTTAACTTTTACTACCTCGTACCAAGTAAATGGAAGTATAGTCTAGTGGTGGGTAAAGTCAATCATTTTAAGGATCCGGTCCTCTGAAGGACCGATTCCTTCAGAAGCGGTTCTTTTGGATCCGTTCCAATCAAAACTCTCAAAACTAATTGTTCCGCCATACTGTGACCAAATCAGTTACTTCATTTCGTCCAATGCTGAAGATAGCTAATGCCACCTCCTGGTATACATATCTCTAAGCGTTCTCTAGATCTGGTTTGTAGATTTCAGATACAATCTCAGAAAATGGAGTTCTGTCCCAGACGCAGAATTTCTAGATCTAAGTCGTAGATTTCAGAGTACATATTCTAGATTTAGTCTGCAAGATTTCATAATAAATTCTCTAGATGACAACAAAAATATTTTATCTTATGTTAGTACTTCTATTCTGTTGTGCCATTCTGCAGTTGTTAATGACTGTCTCTGGACAAAAATCGACTTCTGTCGTTGTTAACTTTCAACATTTATTCTCGGACTCTGGTGCTTGGTTCTAAGAGCCGCTTATAAATTTTCGTCAATTAAAGAGCACAAGACAATGAAAATTTTTGCATGAACAGAGAAAGGAAATGATTACAACCAAGATATCAGTGGGAATCGAACCGAGAATCGTACGCATAGGCGATTGGCGTGGAGTAGAACGGGCCCTTAACCTCCAAGCCGCCGGTTCCCCATCCATTTTTTTTTAAGGAACAACAGAAATGAAAGGTCTGTTACGTACCAATGTGTAACAGAGTGGTTAAAGCCACTGACATAGGTAGATGGCTCAAGTGGAGGAACAGCGTTCTATCCTCTCGCGGGACCGTCGGTCTAGCGGTCTGGAGTTTTGGGCGGTTTTCTCCAGATGTAACGTGAATACGTGCTAGGTACCCAGAAAACCCCAAGGCATTTGCCCCCCCCTTGTGTCTGTCCTTTCTTTGACGTGGATTTATAAGCGGTATGTTGTGCACAAGCACACAAATCCGAATACATGTTCCAACACACAAAAATCTATTATGGAGCAGCCATCTATATCTATGAACTCTCAGAAACAAGGAAAGTTGAGGTATGCAATTCGAGTTATTATTTGGAAGTATGTACCTTACTTGTATTTTTAACTGTAGTATGTTTTTAAAACATCATTAGTGAGATTTTTGTTTCATTTGATAAGTCAAAATTATGTCGGGTCTCAGCATAATGAAATAGACTTATTTAAGGGGGGAGGGGGGAGTAGGTAATCTCTGAAACCGTAAAGCAGTTATTGGAAAAAAAAAACCTGCAACTTTAAAACATCTATATTAACTGAAGTAACAATAAGGTTTAAAATAGTTTATCACCCCCCCCCCCCGAAATGGATACCTGTATAAACCCCTGGGATAAGAATGGGATTAGACTACTTGTTCTTCAGAGTTTAAAAACCACAAAAATCAGTTTTACCACAGAAATATATCCATTAAACAACCAAAAGTGGTAAATGTACAACTCTTTCTTTAAAAAAAGAATAGCAATAACAGCGAGTCTAACATCCGTATGTTCATAAACAAAGATCTGTGTAATCCGTTAAGCTCAAATAATGATCTCGGATAGTCAATCTGTCCCATAGATCGTAATAACTCTAGCAACCTAACACATTCCTCTGATGTCCTAGATAATCCTAGAGGGCAATTGAACCGAAGACGTATGTGTTCAGATGGATTAATAAAAAAAGCAGTACTGTGCAAAATGGATTAAACGTATTTAGCCACGCTTGTTACGATAAATTTAAACTGTAGTGCTTGGGGAAAATGCGATTGGATCCATTGTTAATACCACTGGAAATAATTGTCTACAGATATATTTTAGTATCTGCTGGAATGTACTGGAATATTTTATTTAAATATATTTGCTACTTTTTAAGCTTATTTTATTTTTTCGAATGTAATAGCTGTTTAGTGCAGCTGAGGTGCTTTTACCAAGGTTAAAACGAAAAAGAATTATACTTTAACTTTCGTTACAATAATAAAAACTTTTTTTTTTTACTAAAGAAAATTTGTAACAGCGAATGTTTCCTTTAAAAAGAATTACTTATTATGCTTTTTTAAAAATTTAACACACTTTTTAATACAACTGGTGTTTTTATAGTGTAAAAATCACGAAAATAAGCTTGAAATTTTAAAAAATATATAATATTAAACGACCGTCTTTTATTGGAAAAAAATAAAGAAATACAGTACTTTCATTTTCCTTTTTAATACATTCTAGGCAAAATGGTAGACTGCGGAAGTGTGAGTAAGGTCCAGCGTTCTGGCCTATCGTGCGGCTGTCGATCTAACGGTCAGGAGTTTTGTTTTGTTTTCTCCGGATGTAACTTCAATACGCGTTAAAACCCCTTCAAAAAGGCTTCTGATCGAGGCATCCCTCATTCTTGCGTAGCTTTGTCGTAACACCACATTACACAAAATATTCTAGCACCTTTAGTTGTAATTATTTTTGTATTTAAATATTCAACTCATTTTTAATACACCTGGTGCTTCTACGATGTAAAAATAAACTTTAATTTTCAGTTAAAGTAGCTGTAAACAATTATTTCGTGAAATATCTAAAAGTAGTGAAATTATTTTTTTCCTTAATTGGAGGATCTTTACTTATTATGATTATTTTTTTCGAATTTAACAGAAGTTTTTATTACACCTGGCACTTTTGCAATGTTTATTTATTTATTTTTATTTATTTTTTTTTTTTAAGGATTTTTAGCAACAAAAGATGGCTCAAGCTCCCTTACGCATTAATGGCTTTAGTTGCAATGAGCGTTTACATTAATATTTGTGTTTTCTTAAGTAATTTGTATCTGTTGCCAAATCCGTCAGGATATTGAACAATAAAAACAACATTCTACAGGGTGTTCCAAAAACAGGTTTTATCCATTAGAGATAAGTGGGCATTCCAAATTGAAAAAAATTGTTCAAAATAAGGTAAAAATTCCATTAACCATTAATGGCTAAAGTAAGGTATAATATAAGGTAGGTAAAGTAAGGTAAAAAGTAAGTTAGAGCCATTGAGAGCCTCTGAAAGATGTTTCAGTCAGTTTACATTCATCTTCATATCTTAGGCATTGTTCGGGATATGATCCTCAAATTTTGTACATCGTCAAATTAGTGAACGGGGTACATTGTACTAATTAAGATTTTTTTGAACGGGGATCGTGTACAAATGTAAAAAGTGTTACAGTTTCGCAAATTAACGAGAGGAACTTTCTTTACTTCTATCCTAATTTTAACATTTTTTCGCTTTAAATAGCGAACTTTTAGCGGCGGCCCTAGCATATGTGGCGCCCCCTGCGAACACAAAAAAGGTGCTTTCTTGTATTACTTTTTCAAGCTTTTGATTTCGAAATGGCGCCCCTTTGATGTGATATAATGTGTCTGATTAAGGCAACGCTACACTAAAGTGATCTGCCAAAGATGGGGGTTGCCTTTGTAGGAGGACTTTATAAGGGGTTCTAACGCGTATTGACGTTACTTCTGGAGAAAACCCACCAAAACTCGAGACAATTAGATCGAAAGCCGTACAATGGGACCCGAACCCGACACCTTCCTAATTCGGCTGTCTGCCATTTTCAGTGACATAACCACTGTGCCATGGTGAAGCCTGGCGCCCCGATGCGGTTCTTACGTTGCTTACCTCGTCGGGCCGCCCCTGCGTATTTATATCTAATGGATAAATAATTAAAGAGTTTTACCATTTTTTGGAGAATCCTCTATACCAACGTTTCTCAACCTGTGGGGCGCGACCCCCCCAGGGGGGCGCAGAGCGATTGCAGGGAGGGGGGGCGCGAGGAAAACCAAAGAGCAAGTAGTAATGCATGTTTTTAAAAAAACAATCTTATTTATTCTCATTTTTACTCAAAAATTTATCCATTTTCGCTTAAAATGTTCATTCAAACTTTACTGATAACATTTTGTAGAAACTTCGACTCAATGTTCATTGTAGACAAATAACTGAATGTATGCTGAAGATTAAATAACTGAATGTATGCTGAAAAATGTGAAGGGGGGGGCGCCACTGTAACTTAGCCTTCGTTGGGGGGTGACGTGCCGTTAAAAGGTTGAGAACCGCTGCTCTATACTAAAACATTTGGATAAATCATAACTTCTTCAAAGAGCGTTCATAGTAGCAGCATCTCCTTACGGAATATTTTCTTGTATAAAGTAAAGGTTCTGTTTCACATCAGAAAACGAGACTCATGTATTTACAGGTCGAAGACATTTTATTGTTTTGCATAGCGAAGGGAATTGTGATTTCTCCCCGGGCATAAATGATGCATGTTTGTGCATTTAACAGCTCCAAAATGCAAACAAGTTTTCTCGGAATCTAAATATGAATAAATCAGTTCATGGGGGCAAAAGACAAAGCAAAGTGGTTGGAAATATTGAATGGAAAGTGTGGTTTTAACGCAAGTTTTTCTGTTTTGGTTTATTTAGCATTGTGTTTCGATTTATGGATGAGATACACGGCCAGGTGCGTACTGCACTTTATGAAAATACTTATCCAATGAATATATGTATTTCCTATGCCGTGGAAAATTGGAAAAACGATTTTTTTGTTTCGAAATTGTACTTGTGTAATAATATGAAAGCCGCATCGGGACACGAAATAAGATTTTGAAGCTGGCAGCAAAAGACTTTTGTGAGCTTTTATAAGATGGCAGCAGTACTGCCTAGGTTGTGTAGTGGTTAGAAAACCCGCACCAAGGGTGCAGGTTCGTTTCCCAGTGTGGGCTTTGGATGTCATACCGTCATTTCATAGGAGGCAAGCTGGCGGAACGAAAGGGTTTTCCAATAGGGATGATACAGTTTTGAAAGGTTTGAATGGCAACACTGCGTATTCTTTTTTGACATTTCTTGAGTCATTTGCGGTTAGTATGCTATGCCATTTAATCCACGGAAACATACACGCTTGAGCAACGTTTCGAAATTATTAAATTGTTTTATCAAAATCAGTGTTCCTATGTGAATATTGAGAAAAATTTGAGAAGAATTCATGAACGACATAATTCAGTTCTTGTGATTGAACACCTTGTGATTTCTGTCTTTGCGGATATGTTAAACCACAAGTTTATGCTGATAATCCAATAGCAATTGAGCCATTAAATACCAACATTTAAAGAGTTATTCGTGAAATAACACCCAATTTATCCAATTTATGTGAAAGAGTGATGAAAAATTGGGTCGACAGAAAGCGGTATGAACAGAGAAATCGTGGTGCTCACATGAACGATATTATTCTTTATACATAATTTCATAATGTAAGCTTTCAAAAAAATTTTTAAAAATGTGTTTCATAGAATAATTTGTGTTTTTTGTATTTTTTAAATTGTATCACTCTTTATTAGGTATCACACTTTATTAGGAAAACCCTTTATTAGGTGCCTCCATGAAAAAGAGACCAGTTATTCAGGCTGTGATAGTGGCCAGTGCCTATAAATGGCAATTGCCCTCCATTATAATAAACAAGTCTATTGCCGTAGTTGAAGTGACCTATTTGAAGCCTTACCACCGTAGCAAGTGTCAAAAAGTTGAGTATGTTAACCCATTTTTGCCAGATATTTTTGCGACTTTTATCGATTTTCGCTAATACCAACAATCATAGATAAATTTCTAATGTCAACTTCTTGAACAAGGGGTGAAGTCTTTAAAAATCATTATGCATAAAATTTGAAAAGTCAACATTCTACTGGGTCATGTTAAAATATTTGTGGAGTTGAGGTTCAATTCTCGTGAATAAACGCTAGGAAAAATAAATAGCGTTTTAGACTTATACCGAAAATGCCTTGCCAAAAAAAGGACACTATGCATAAATCTGATACAGCTTGTGGCAATTTTAAAATGAGTTAAAGTAGAGATTATTTAAGACACTAAAATGAATTACAAGTCAATAAACTGTGCTTTAGCTTTCATTAAAATAAATTCAAACAATTGTATTTTATGAAAAAAGGTAGAAACTGGTGTTTTCTCTTCTTTTTAATAAATTTGTAGATTTTTACTTATGAAGCTTTTAGTTTTCAAATTCAACTCACATTTTTGGTGTACCTGGTACTTTTACATGGTTCATGTTTTCTAGATTTTCCTCCAAAAAACTGTAAGAGGGCTCAAATTTGCTTACTCCTTCTTTGCTTGAGATACCTTATCAGTGGTTTCATCGACGCCTTGAGCACCACCTTTGGCGAATCGATAAGGAACTGAACATGGTAGACGGCTAAAGTGTGTGAATCCCGCATTCGTTCGTACTGTGCGGCTGTCGATCAAACAGCATGGAGTTTTGGTCTGTTTTTTCCAGGTGTAGAGTGAATATCCGTTATATCACTTTTAGATGTTTTCCATCAACTCCCCCCGTAGCAAGATGCCGCTAGTGTAGATTTGCCGTAATACAAAACATCAGTAATACTTCCATTTTTGTAAGTAATTCATGACCATTGATGAATCTGTTATGACACTAAACAATAAATTCAACGTTTTCTATTAAAACCTAGTTTGCTGCATTCTAACCTGTTGAAATAACGTTCATAGTTGCAGAGCATTTCCTTACGATATACTTTCCAGTATAAAGCATAAGGTTCTGTTTTAGATCAGAAAATGAAACTTTAGTGTAATTCATGAAATCTTTCATTATTATGTTTATTTATTTACATATTTTTCCAATTAAGCCCATTTTTAGTATACCTGCTGCTTTTACAAGGCTCAATTTTTGAAAGTTTTTTATCAATGAGGAAAGATGGCTGAAATTGCCTAATACCGTCTGTAATTCCGATATTATGTAAATGTTTCCACTAATATTTGCGTATTATCAGGTTGTAACGAAAGTTTTCCGCCATATCTGCCTGAAAAACTAACTTCTAACTCCTTAGATAACTGATTTTGAACTTTCGGTACCAAACCTGCACAGTGTCACATGATACAACAATAGTACTTAAAGCTGTACTCATAATTTGTTGATATTATGTAGCTGACTTTTTGCAACACAAGTGGAAGTAAATGATGGTTCTAATCCTCTAGAGTGATAGTTCCATTTGGGACACCTTATACTTAATGATAACTATATTTTTTACAGATTTCACAACACAGTGTTATAAAATAAGCCTCTTTCTTTCAAATGCCAAAAATCGTTTGACAAAATAGGAGCAAATACGCCAACGCGAACTGTGTGCTGACGATGTTTGCGGTGGCGGGAAACTTTCGTTACAACCTAATATAATGTAATTCATGTCCTTTACCAAATCTATCATGATAATGAACAATATATTCAACATTCAGTTCTAAACTTGTTGGATGAATCTTTATCTGTTCAAATAGCATTCATAGTTGTATCATTTCCTTAAGGAATACCTTCTTGTGTATTGCAAAATGATCTGTTTTAGATCCGAAAATGAAACTTTCGTGTATTTCAACAGATTTTTCATTGGGTTTAATTATTTACATATTTTTCAAATGAAACACACATTTTTAGTACACCTTCTGCTTCAAGAAGGTTTAATTTTTGAAGGTTTTTTTATCAATAAGGAAAGATGACTAAAGTTGCCTTATCTCTTCTTTGCTTTAAAATATTGTGTCCATATTTCTAGTAATATTTACGATTTATAATGCAGTTCATGTCCGCTAACAATATTCTATCACGATAAGAAACAATATGTATTCATAATTCTTTACTAGAACCGTTTGATAAATCCTTACCTGTTCAAACAGCATTCATAGTTGTACCATTCCCTTACGGAATACTTTCTTGCATAAAACAAAAGTTTATGTTTTAGATCAGAAAATGAAACTTTCATGTATTTGCATGTCGAAGACATTTTATCGTTTTCCAAAAGCGAAGGGAATTGTGATTTCCCCCACCCCCCCGGCATAAATAATGCATACATGTGCATTTCACAGCTCTAAACTGTATACAAGTTTTCCTGGAATGGAAATATGAATAAATCAGTTCATGAGGGCGAAAGACTAAGCAAGCTAGTAGAAGGTACTGAATGGAAAGTGTATTTTAACGCAAGTTGTGTTTTCTTTTTGGTTTATCTAGCCATTGTGCTTCGATTTACAGATGTGTGACATTCCCAGGGGGATATTGTACTTTGTGGTAGTATGTAATCGATGAATATCTTTATTCTTTTATATATGGAAATACGGAAAATATAATTGTTTCAGGAATTGTATTTGTAAAATATAAACACACCTACCAAGTGTAGAATAGCTCAGCAGTTTTAAAGGTTGAATGCTATTTTAAAGAGTCAAAATACTAATTACTTAAGACTAGAATTACTTGAAAACTTGTATTCTTTTAAAAATAGTCAAAACTGACGTACATTTTATAACTTTTAAAAGATGTAGTATAAAGTGAATTTATGCTGAAATTAATTGCATTTGGAAACATAATAGCTTATAGTTGATTTTCCTCCCAAGATATTGTCATAAAGCACGGTCGTATATAACGGGGGTGGGTGAAGGGAGTCTGCACCCCAACCCCTTAGTCTACAAACAACGTTAATTATATCCAAATATACACCTTTTGATTCCATTGCTCATAGTAGTATACAGTAAAAATATTTAAATTTTATATAAATTTTGAAAATTATATATTAAAAATTAAAAATCACATTCAGTTTGTAAAATTTATAATTTAGTATATAAACAAATACAATTTACAAATTGAAAAAAAATTAGCGCTGTTTAAAATTTTTACCAGATATGTATAGTAAAATTTACTGGCAATAATCAAAATTTATAGTAAGAATGGACCTCCTCCTTTTCTGTTTTAACCCTTTGAGGGGCAACCCTTTCCCAATGCTGAAAAAATGGCAGCCGTTGCCATCGCTCGACTTAACTAACAGCAAGATGGCGGATGATAGAAACGTTCATCGCGTGCCACAGATCGAGAGACCACTTTTTGACGACAGCTGGCTGTGTCGGGCACAGGCTTGCTGGTAGTTAAGTCGAGCGATGGCAACGGCTGCCCTTTTTTCAGCATTGGGCAATCTATCCAGCTGTTCTCGCATTCTTCCATTTTTCAGCAGATGTCGGTGCAGTTAAAAATAATCGTGACAATTTTTTTATCCGGGAAAGGACGTGCTAAAACGTAAAGGATTCTCGTGGAGCTGCGTCACCCGCAACTATTTTTATAGAAATCCAATCTATTTTTCGTGACTGGCACAGTCAAAACGTCAGAGTTTGGTGTTCCCAGAGCGGGAACACTGAGCGTTAAAGGGTTAAAGGGATATCACAATACTTCAAAGCGGATTTTTTTATGTGAAATAATAACTTTATAGAAAAATATCATTATCGAAAGTACATATTTTCTTACAATTCCTTATCACGAAAAAGAAATAAGACGATAAATTTCTGTAAAGTCAATTCCTCTCGAGTTCTGAGTTTTCCCATTATATACTTTGTTTCTGGCTTTTGAAATATGCATAGACATATTTTTTTTTTCACTCAGAAAAAGGCAGAAAGTGAAATAATGCATTAGATATTCACCATAATGCTTTTGAAATATGACTGACATCCTTTATGGCCCATAAAAATGAGAAAAAGAAAAATAATATAAAAAGAAACAATACTTTGCATTCTAACTGTATAGAAATGCGCTAGATATATCCATACTTAGAATATAGTCTGAACAGAGAGTGCTGAGAAAAAGGCATTAAACTAAATGAGTTCTAGATTTGTGTTTATTTATTATTAAGTAGCTTTATCTGAATAGTGTTATAATGGTGTTTTGTATACATTGGTATATGCGTCAAAAAATACTTAAGTTTCTATTTTCTCTCTGTAAGGTTTTCATCGGGTTGAAATGAATTTTGATTTTTACATGCATATATGCTTGTTTGAAAGCATGTATGGATGTGTATGTTATCTATGTCCGTCGTGTTTGTGTTCAATTGAATATTGTGTTTCTATAAGTCAGTGGTTCTCAACCTTTTAACGTCGCGTCCCCGCAGCAAAGGCTAACTTAGGGAGGCGCGCCCCCCTCCTCACATTTTTCAGCATACATTCAGTGTTTTAATCTTTAACAATGAACATACTCAAATTTTCTACAAAATAATGATATCAGTCAAGTTTGAATGAACATTTTAATCAAAAATGGTTATATTTTTAGTAAAAATGAGAATAAATAAGATTTTTCAAAAACATGCATCACTGCTTGCTCTTTGGTTTTTCTCGCGCCCCCGCTGCAAACGCTCTGCGCCCCCCTCGGGGGTCGCGCCCCACTGGTTGAGAAACGCTGCTATAAGTGCTTAGGATATCAGCGGCCATCGGCAAAACAAATCTACCGGCCTTTCAATTTCCTGATAGAGCTGCCCCTAATAGCTCAGATGGTCACAAAAGAGTCTCTGTGACGTCACAGAAAGTTACAGTTTTCAAAAGGCTGTCACAAACTAGTCATATTGTGACTTAACAATTCACAGGCCAATATTCCCGATTGGGAACATCAAATAAAAAAAATTATTGATAAATGAAGTTTTATCAATATTGACTGGAAATAATGAGCTGATAAAGATTACATGTTTTGTTTTTTTAATATAAGTTGTATTTCTTTCATTTGTGGGTAACTGGACAAAAAATCCTTAAAACAGCCATTTTCATAATTTTTTAGAGCTTTCTGGATACGCCCCTTCCCCACTTTTAAACTTAATTCATATCTTTACTTAAATTTAAAAATAAATATTTTATTAATTCTTAATATTTCACTTACTATTAAAACTACTCATAAGTATATCACGTTTTGGAAACCAAAAAATGTATTCAGAAACGTAAAAATGTAAAAAGATAGTTAGAAACGCACCCCTGCTCCCAATAGGGAGCACAAGGGAAATTGCATATACAATATTTTTTCCCCATTTCAATGACTAATAATTTTAACTAACGCATTAGAAGACAAAATATGCAGTAACCTAATTTAAAGTATGAAGGTCCAGCGTTCGGGCCTACCACGTGACTGTCAATCTAAAGGTCAACAGTTTTCGCGTGTTTTTCCAGGTGTATCGTGAATACGCGTTAGATGCTTTTAAAAAGTCCTCAGATCTAGGCACCCCACTTTCTTCGCAGACGACTCTGGTGTAGGCTCCTCCTTAAGTGGTGTAGGCTCCGCAAAACTCCTTAAGTGACTGTCCGTTTAGCCGTCGTAGTCTGTCCACCGTAATTTAATTCTATTTTCTTATTCCCTTAATTCTCGCTTTTGTCAAATTGACGGGCTGAGTTTTCTCCCTTTATTTGTAGTGCCCGTGATATATCCAGGCAAAAGTGTTCAAATGTTTTACGCCAGAAAGGTAATAGAATTTCAATTCTTATAAATGGATTTTTTATATCTCATTTTATACAAAAGATGACAATACCAGAATATTTTTAACTGAATTCGGAGATAGTTTATTTTTAAGTATAAGTTAGCAGTACTCCAATACGCGTATTTGTGATATGCATCGGGCAATCTTAGCTTACACTTTTTACTTATGTTCAAAAGAAGTAAAAATTGTTTAAAAAAATGCATATATTTATTTATTTTTCGAAGTAAGTTTTATAAAATTCTCTTTTAGTGTTTAAAACATAGATTTAATGATTCCCTGCTTACTAGAAAACGCACATTCATTCACAATAACCTTGAATGTTGGCTTTACCTAGAAATTTAACATTTTTTTTTTCTTTCTCGATTAAAAAAATGTCCAAAACATTAAAATGAATACATATATTGTACATGCATTTATTTTTAAGTTTCCAGAATAAAAAATAGACACTTTTCTTGACTGTTTTCTTGAAAATAATACGACCGTCAAGGAGTTAATTCTTTTTCTGAGTGTTGTGTGAACAGAACATCGTTGAAGCTGGATGGTTATTTTTTTTTTGTGAAAATCTTTTTGGCTCCATTAGTCCATGAAACGGGTACATATCAGGAATTATCTGACGGAATTTATACAATAAAATATTTTAGTTTTATAAGTAAGATAATAATGTCACAACATCCAATAAGAAAGCAACCCATTTCAAGTACTGGGTTCACTGATTCCTTTCAAACTTTAGAAATACACAATTTACATATAACATATACTTTTTTATCAGAAAAAAAGGGATATAATGATGCATTCCCTATTCCCAGTGATGCTTCTGAAATAGGTCTGGATACACATTTTATGGTCCGTAAAAATGAAGGGGAAAAAGTGTATTTTATCTGTATAGAAAAGCTACATATCCATTCGTCGAATTTTATCTGGACAGAGAGTGTTGTGAAAAGCCATTAAAACTAAGTGTGAAGGAGTACTATATTCGTATTTAGTGATTGTGAAAGTAACGTTATTTGAATAATATATCTTTTAAAATAGTATATTTTTTATCGGGATGTTTGTCCGGAAATGTGAATTTTGAGTAAATTCTAGTTTCCAACATTTAAATTGGAAAAAGGCAGTTTGAACTCGCTTAACGGAATATCGGTTAAAAGGAGAATCCGCTAAATGTAATCAATTTTCAGTGTACAATCGAAATTGCTTAAAGGAGTAGTCATTTTACTGGGAATATTTATTTTGTAATGAGTGAAATATTCCATTATATGAATGATGTTGACAAACTACTAAGGTTTGTTACATTGGAAATTTATTACATTAAGCGAGATGTTTCTTTTAACCGCTATTTCACTAAGCAGGACCAACTGTACCAAGCCATATAAATTTGTCAACGGGATCCCATACAATGGAATATCCAGCTTACTATTTCGATTTGTTTGTCTATCCGTCCTTGGCGCAATTGCGGTAAATGTGCATAAAATACTCCAAAATGTATAAATGTAGTTTCTGTGTGATGTGCCATATATCCTGCTGGAAAACGCAAATGTAGCGTTTATATGAGGTGATGCAATACGATCTTAACACAATCTTCCAGAACACGATAGGCTCGAATATTAGCTTCAGCCGTTTTATCTAGGCAAAACACTGACGTACAAAAGAAAAAGGGAATACTTTCCGGTACACCTAGTTTTAATAAGACTGGAAAGTAATGTCTTAACCAAATAAACATTCAACCAGTTTTTAGATACAAGAATGCTGTGCCTAATCATATATTTGCTGTATTTTGATGGAAGAATTTAATACATATATTTTCCTTCATGATAGATGGCCATCAGCACCAGCAATGTCTACCTTCTTTAGCGGACGAATTTGAGAATGTATAAATGGCTTTAAGTATGCATGAGTGTTGTTTTACGGCAAGAATTTTATGGATATTCCCATTTTTTTCTTTGAGATCATTCGGGATAGGGTGAAAGATTATCTTGTCCTCCCCCATAGATTATGAATTTTGGAAGTATTGTCTACCTCACCATGTCTCTACCTACCATGCCAAATTTTGTATTAATAGATTCAGACTTTTGGCTAGGGGAAAGACTAGCATAAGGGAAAACGACATTACTGCCCAATCCCCTTAACATGTGGATTAAAAACATTAACACGCTGAAGAGAAAAGACCCAATATACAGGGTGCGACAGAAAATTTCTGGAAAAAGTTAAGTTTAATCAGTCGAGTTTCCTGCGCATTCTTCCGACCTTACACCAATTGACTTTGTTCTTACATTGCTCAGTAAAAGATGAGATGTACTGAAGCGGACCACGTCACCTGGGTACACTTTAGGATGAAGTTCAAGCCGTGTACAAATAATCCTTATTGGACGTAGGAACAGAATCAGTCTTGCCCAGAGTGTAGAAATGTACTAGATAATCGCCATTCAAAACCCTTTGGAAACGTGAGGAAAGGATGAACCGTATGACTTGCGGCCTGGAAATAAAATAGATAGGTTACAGGATTGGCGCTTCATCACCCTACTTGGCGAGATTTAAGAAGTAAATTTACTGTTACCAGACGCATCACAAACCGTCTTTGGGCAAACCGAAAAGATTGTCAAGGTTTAGTAGATGTGGATACGTTGAAGAATTCTTGATTTATTAAAAAGGCTTTTAAATTAAAAAAAACACTCACCTGTGAAATAACGGTCCAAAACCTTTCACAAATCATAAATTGCATCCATATGCAGATCCGCAATGCACCATTTTTTTTAAAAATATAAGTGAAAAAGTAAATGAGTGCGCTGGTTACAAATGTCCCATTGAAAATTAAGGCGAGTTAGATGCGCGTGAGATCTTGCCACAAGTCAGCTACAAGGACAAGTGCCTCAAGTTAGGGTTACCATAGCACTCTCTTTTCAATCTATCCTACAGTGGTGACTCATGCTCGCAAAAGTGTAGACTTTTCTAGTCACTATTTTTGCACATTTACTTGAAGCACTACAACAAATAAAAAATAATATACAATTTACAATTTTCTTGGAAAGTTGAGAGTAAAAAGAATTGCATTAAAAAACATCTATCTACAAAAGACTGCACTTTATAATTTTACTTTTGACATACCAAATATTATAAATTTTCATTACTTTTTAGATTTGCTCGAAAGAACGCTTATAAAGCAACACGTTCTTTCGAAACAAATGGTTCGATTTTTAAATTAAAAAGACGGGTTGTGATATGGAACATATTAATAAAATTGTTTCCTTGCGTTCTAGAAAATAACTTTTCCAAATCCAGAAGGGAATAAATAAAGTTGTTTTCCCGAGAATGTACCTCGAGATTAAATTTCTTCGAAGAAACAATACCGTGTGTAATTCATTTTGTCCCACGTTTTTTTAATCTTCAACGTTTGAAAACGTTTATTTTCTTATATTTTTATGTGATTATCTTGGAAAATGAAATATGTGAAAAAAAGAATAATTTGTAGCGTACTTGCAATGATGTACTTGCAGGAATTGGTTAATAAACTGCTGTACGTTAAATTTAATCTCAATAAAATAAGGCTTTTGCTCAAAAACTGCTAACATTATTTCCATCCTTTATATAGATATCAGCTAAATGTCCTAAGTAAGCCATTTGTCCATTGTTTCGGCTTTCATATCATACTCTGGTTTCATATGAAATTTATGCTAGGTTTTTATAGTTAGCATTCCTTGTTGAAAAGAAATGGTATGTTTTTAAGCAGACAAAAGTTAGAAACATTGAAAAATGATCATAAATTACCATATTCACCGCAAAATATCTGTGTGCAAGTGTAGGTTTGGTGAATGTAGATGATGCAGCAACGCAGCTAAGCTATGTTTCTTTCGCAATGTAAAGATACTGCCGAAATGACATGTCATTTCAATTAATGTTTGGTACTTCCACCGGTTTCCTTTGTATATAGCTTTGACTCGTTGTTTCTGAGTGGAAATTGAATTCTTTCATAATTTTTTGAGTTTTCAATCGTCAGCTCTTTCCCTATTTTTCTTCACGATTTGCTTCAATTTTCTTTCATCACGTTTGGAAATTTTTGGGGATCTATGCCTCCTTCATGTAGAAGCTTTAGCGCTACCTACAGTTAAATAGGCTTTATATACCCTTAATATGCTTCTCTTTGGTATTTTAAATTAGTTTGAAACGCCTCATACTTTCAGGCAAATTTGTCGCATAGGCACAATCTGTCCTCTTTTAAACTTACTAATAAGTTTTGTTGATGGCATCCTCAAACAGCCACTTCAAACAATCTTAAATTTGACTATTACAGTCATTTGCTTTTACTTTTTTGAGCAAGATTAGTGAATGTTTTCTATTATTATAATTCAAGGAGAGAAAATGATCATAAAAAGTGGTAGGTGGTAAGTCATTTGACCACTGTGTTTAATCTGTGACTGACTGTGTTTAATCGTATGGTAATAGTAAATATACTATTTTCTCTTATTTTACAAATGACTCATCGACCGTTTTCGAAATTAATCATTTGAAAAAATAATCTGCGTTAAGTAGTGCCAATAGTGGAAAAGTTTAGAGCAGTTTTTAAATTAGCTTGCCTCTCACTATATTTTTTTTTTTTTTTTTGCAATTTCCAACAATAAATAATAACGTAATCAACAACGTAGACATATATATATAAGTAAAATAAACTAATGACTGAAACATAGCATCATACCTCCATGAAGCAAAAATATAATCGTGACAGTTGAAAAAGAGGCATAAAAAAACATTATAATGGAATTGTAAATATTCAGAATCGCTCCGAACTTCATCAGGGGCCACATACAGAAGAATGTAAATATACAGACAAAAATAGCAGGTTTTCAGTAAGTGGCCTAGCAAAAATCATATATAGAGGCCGTTTCAATCAGATCTGGCACATTTGTAAAGAATGGTAGAAGAAACCAAAACCACTCCTAGATTTACACATCAATACAACCTTCAGAACATTGTTTTCGTACATTTGTTAATTACTCATTGAAACTATCGTGAAATTTACAAACTAAGCTTTGCTAAATCTTAACGTATTTCTTAGTAATGCTGAAATAAAATTGGTTTCTGACTCTGCCTTCCTATCTGAATATGCTTGGTTCTTTTTACCTACCTCAATAGCTGTGCAAGAGATTTTTGCAGCACCCTGTTAGGATATTTCCTTTTCATGCGAAAAGGTTTTCACCTGAACTATTCTATTCTTAATTTCGCAGTTCAACTACCAGTGGATAAATATCGCCTAATTTTGGTTGCAACTTTGTCCAATAACCTAGCGTGATAAAACGAAGAAATTGTTTTATTACCCTAGAAAGAGAGAGAGCCTTTGGAATTATCTTCCATAGAAGACCATACCCCGTAAATTAAGGTTCCTTTTTATAATACCGAAACAAAAACGATATTATTCGTTTCAAAATCGGTAAATAAATATCTGGAACTCTCGCACGTTCTGCTTAATGTCATTCCATAACACTTTCAGTGGAAGGCAAAACTCTGAGAATAGGTTTTGAGGTCATTTTTATGCATTTAAAATTGAAAAAAAATAATCCTTTATGCTTTCTTTTTTTTTTGCATTGTTTTTACGCGCCATAAAATCTGCCAGTCATCTTTCAGGGGGCATTATGCTGAATATCCCATGCATTACGCTTTCTTTTTATTATTCTCAGAGGAAAGAAAATATGCTGGGTATATTTCAAAAGTTTCTAACGGAGTAATGGAAAGTTTCCCCGTTTCTCTATATGAATGATGCTTCTCTAATTTCTCGCGCTGGTATATCTGTCTTGTTTTCACGGATTATGGGGGTTTTCTGCTTTTATACCACTTTGTACCAGCCCCAAATCCAGATTATGTCGGTAGCGGCAGTACCTGAGAAGGGTGTTAATTTTCTACCACAAACTACAGAAGAGTTCATTTATACCTCATTCGAGAACCGACAGATGGCAGCACTACCGTTCGTTAGCGGGGGGGGCTCCTTAATTTTGAAGCAAATACCAAGCAGAAGACCCCAAGGCTTAGTTTTTGTCACCCTCTGAGCTATCGTTTTGTGTGGGATCTTGAAGGACAATCCGCCCACGACGTATCTTAACATACCCCAGTCGCTATTAGCGAGCTCGGTGGTTTTTAGTTGGTCCCAGGATCGAACCCAACACTTATGGATTGACGCTCTCGCCCAATCGTGCTGGTATAGCAGCGTGACTTATACACATTCCAAAACCACTGGCCCCGACTTTTATTTCGAAAATAACCACTGTAGACATACGCAGTAAATTCGCTCGTTACCTTTCGCCAAATAGGGTGATGAAGCACCGAGTCTAGCTTTTCTGCGTTATTTCCGAGCCGATAGTCGTACGGTTCATCCTTTCCTCGCGTTTCCAACGGATTTTGAATGGCGATGCCCTATCTAACATATTTCTACTCTCTGGTCAAGACTGATTCTGTACCCAAATGTCCCATAGCAATTCTGTGAACAGCTTCTGCGCACACACAAATACGAATCCTGTGATTAGGGACATCTTATTTATAAATTAAAAACTTGTAAAAGTTAATTTGATTGAATTTTATGCATAAAAAGGAAAGGCAAATCATGCAGTTGGCATGTATTATAAAACACTTTCCAACTTTATTCGAACCATTTTTTTCCCATACTATATTTGTCGATTTATCGCAAACGTTACAAATATAGGTGCTTTTGGCCTCACTTTTGAGAGAGGCACACAATCATCGTAGAATCACTAGCAAAATATCTAGTAGGATACTATTATGCTTTTAATGGATGCCTGTCTCTAAACTGATATTGAAGGTAATATATTGGGATTCTTTTGAGCGTCCTGTAGAAGAACTATTCATAGTACAGACGCTATATTCCATGGAGAGCTTTATCTCCTAATCCTTGATAACATGTATCGATTTGTTTCATTTCAAATCGCCAAATATCTCTAAATTACACTTTAAAGTATGACTGCCCATAGAGCGTAATGTAAAGGATATCGTTTGAGCTGTCCTGTAGAAGAACTGTAAATGTTACATGAATCATTTTCAATAGGGTACATGGTACAGTACATAGAAGTAAAATATATAAATTTCGTAGTAATCGATGCATATTTAAGGAATTAGAGCACGGACAGACAGATTGACATCATAAACACTTTTCAACCTTGTTGGAAATGCTAAAAATACGTTATTTTCCTGTTTTTTTTAATATATCAGTCACGCTCTTGATTGACACCTTTACAATAATACTCACTCTCGTCCAGCCATACGAAGAATGCAAATTACGTTGCATACTTTCATTCCTAAAAGCCACACGAGTAATGATCACCTGCGTATAAAACTTCGTTTCTTTTCCTTTGTTTTTTAGCAAAATCTTTAAGAAATGCCCTTGGACATAAAAGTGCCTTCGAAGAACCATTATTTATCGTAAAATGCAGGCGCGAAATTTTTATTCACTTTGGAGATCGTAAAGAGTGCATTTGAAGTTTTATCTGCAGTCCAAATGATTGCGCCTGATGATAAAAGGAAGTTACTTTCTAAGAAAAATTTTCTTGGGCGCGTATAGTGCCAAACGTAAGTGCAAATTGAAATGTAAATAATCTTTTGTATTACACTCACGCTTTTTTTTTTTTTTTACAAACAAATAGCTTATACCCTACCCTCCGGAATTGACCCCTTCCGACTTTATTCGTAAGATCAAGGAACAACTACCCAACACACACAGGTTCTCTGAACGTCTATTAACGTTCAGAAGACGTTTTCTGAACGTTAATAGACGTTCAGAGAACCTGTGTGTGTTTGCTGGGTAAATTCGCTTCAGAACGTATATATTATGCACATCGTTGTTCTTCACAAGTTGTAAATTTAATTATCTTAAACGGTTCCCCATTTCCTATAACTTATACTTAGGAAAATATTATACAGTGTCTTACAAAATTCATTTAAAAATCCCATGTCTCTACGTAAGATAGTTCGAATGTTAAAAATGACGACTTACAACACCTCCTAGATATAAGAGGTGTTGCACCAACGCTGTTACAACGCTGTTACGCTTAGAACGTAGTTGTAAGCCTAGCAACTGAAACTTTGACGTCATCACTAGGCTTTCAAATAACGACGTCATCACAGTTTTAGTTTGAAAAGTAAAAACTATTTAAATTTTCTGGTGAATGCTACAAATATTAGAAAATATTTTAAGATAAAAATTAAAATACTTTTGTGGTACAAAACAATTCATTACGATCTATTTTCTTATTACATTACATAATTAGTTACAGTTAAAAAAATATCCTTTCCTGTAAAATTAAATTTTCCATCTCAAATCATTAAATGTTGTTATGCGTGTGAAAACCCAACAGAAATTTTAAATATTTTTACTTTGTGAAAATTAAACTGTGATGACGTCATTTTTGAAGGCCTACTGATGACGTGAAAGCTAAGTGTCGCAGCAGTTGTTAGACTTTCTATCTCTAAGAGGTGCTGGTTCGTGCCCGTTTCCAGTTGGAAAAAGTCTGTACTTCAAGGGATCAACTATGGGTTGATAAAAGTTAAAGGATCCCTTTTTTGGAAAATGGAGTATTCAAACGTGTAAAATGAACTGGTACAATTTTATCTGAACTATCAAGTTAAGATGTTAACTGGAGTAAACTGGTACAATTTTATCTGATTACTGGGTTAAGATGTTATCCATAATTTACACTTTTAGGCGTCATCCAATCATTACGTCACGCTTCTGGACAACGAATTTCAAAGAGTAATAGAGAATGGCAAAGAAATGGTGTCGGTTAAATTTACTGGAAATTTCCAAATATGCATTATAGGAAAACTATAAATAAAATAGGATTTCCTGGAGTTAAATGATCACTAATATGCATTAATGCCAAATGAAAAGTAATTCCATTTTTACTTTCCGAACATGTACCATGTAAGGAAAGTATTGTAATCATGAAAAAATTCGAATTCGAGATTTTGGTGTATTTACACGTAGAGGGCTTCTGAATTCATTTATGCTATTTTTACAAGATGTATGTATGTATGTGTGTATGTGTGTGTGTGTGTGTGTGTGTGTGTGTGTGTGTGTTTGTGTGTATGTGAGTGAACACGATAGCTCCTGAACGGGGCATGCGATTGAGCTCAAGATGGGTATATATGATATAAACCACTGTCGCAAGACCGGTATTGATTTGGGTGTGTATAGGACTTATAGTTTTTCTACAGGGCTACGACAAAGATTTTTTTTACATTATGGCCTATGGGACAAAATTCTTGAAAGTGCGCTAGCGTTTAAACGGTACATTTGATTGAGCTCAAATTGGGTGTACATGTTATAAACAACCATCGTAAGACCGGTATCGATTTTGATGTGTATGGGACTTATAGTTTTTCTAGAGGGCTACGCCAAAAATTCCTTTTACATTATAGCCTATGGGGAGAAATTCTTGAAAGTGCGCTAGCGTTTAAACGATACATTCGATTGAGCTTCATTTTGGTATATATATTTGAATTATTATCGATTAAAATTTATTTAAATGCTTGGTAATGATCTTAATCGTAAGTGTTCGGAAAGTCGAGTGGAGTCACTCCAGATTTTTCACTTTTGAGACATTCACTTTATATTTGGCGACAAATGCTAAAATTTTTGACTTGTAATTTTTCGGTATAGTTATTCCACTCAGAATCATGGGATTTTTTTTAAATAACCTTCTTAGAGACAGCATTTTTCAGATAAGTGATAAGAAAGAAGGGACCACATATACGAATTCCAATTTTGTATTTTAATATGTATACAGCCCCTAGTAAAAATAAATACCATATCTCAAAGCTACTCTTTCTTATACGAACTTTTCTAACTGAAAGTATTTTTCGATCACTTAGCTGTTTATAATCGCTTTAACATCCGTTTTGAATCACCTGGTATGTTGTTGAAAATTACTGCAGCGAAATCATACCTATATAAAGCATTTAAAATGCTTAACGCTGATACTACTTTACGGATGAATTATTTTAAAACCAGCATTTAATACATTATTTCTAACGTCTTTAGTTTTTTTTATGTTTTGACATTTCTAAACATAAATATTACGTACATACATAAACGTGAATAATTTCTTCTGCTTCACAACTTATTCATGATATTTAAAAGTCATAATTCCGTCTCAACTTATAAACGAAATTTTAAACTTTCTTCCTCCCCCAACTCTGTTTTTGCGCTTTTATGCCCTTACTGCACGCATGTTGAAAATGCGGGACGATAAATTGCAAATGTTCTCATTTGACACGAAGAGAAAATGCTCCAACGAGTGCAAAAAACTACATAAATAAAAATTATTTCATGACAGTTACATATTTTGTAAAAATAAATATATTTTAAGCAGTTTTTCAAAGTTTGCTTTACACTTTCTTATTCCTGCCAGGTTATTTACTCAGTGAAATACGGTTTTTATTTGTGAACCGTGAGATATTCAACAGAAAGTGTATATTTATTTTAATAATGCTCGTATTTAGCTAATTTGCGACAGTTTTTTGCAAAATATCTGCGAATGAAAAAATTAAAAAAAGAATTTGTATATTTTGTTTCGCAGTTATGATATAATTTATTTTCCTTGGAATGCCGTGCCTAGCTTCTAATTTCAACTCGTTAATTTTTCGTTGAAATATGATTTTGTTTCCTACAATATATATTAAACGTAAGCAAGTTTATTTTAATTACGCTTTTACTTGATGAACAAAGTTGAATGCTTGGAACCACAAAGAAAGTTTAAAAAATTACTCTTTTCTTGAAAAATGAAATTACTTTGCATCTGATTCGTGTTTTCGAATCTTTATATTTTCCTGCTGAAATATGTGGTTTTATATATTAAACAGTTAGATGTCAAGCATAAGTCAATTTATTTAAGTCTTATGTAATTTTTATATTTAATTATCGTTGGGGAAAGCTTCCTTTTACAAACAATTGTTTTAGTTTTAATGTTAACTTTCTAAAAGTTACGTATTTCCTTTCCATACATTTTATTAAATCTTTCAGGTTAGTATAAACCAGAACGAATATCACATTGACTGTGCAATCAAATTTTATATCCATTGTGACTACAATTTTATTTGGGTAAATTTGTGTGTTTATTATTCTTAATTCCTTCAAAATTCCGTTGTTCTGTTTCTTTGTTTTGAAAAGTTATTTGCTTATATAGCATTCTTCTTTTGTTATCCCATTTATAATTCGTACTCTTTTTATAAACTTATATTATTTGTTTCCATATTTTTGTTCAGTTTATCATTTTAGTGATAGTTTTGCTTCTTGCTTTCTTGTTTTCTATTTCTCTCTTATGTTTACTTCTTATGGTTACTTACTATGTTTCTAACTTCCTCTCCTGCGTTGAAGTGGTATTTCCTCAGGTTTTCATACTTGATTTATTTCGAATAATAGTCTCTCTTTCCCACTCTGCGTTTACATTATGATCATTCATTTTCTTGGCTGTGTAGAAGTAGAGATGTTTTAGAGCTGAAGAAGAATGCACATTTGATAGTGCCCAAAATGTCCGTACAGAACAATTTTCGGATGTGTATTATTTTTTTATGAATATAATTTTTTTTAAGCACGCAGGATGTTTATAATTAGTTTCCAAGAGAGACATACAACAAAATACTGATTGAAATACTACTAAACTTGTAGAAAACCTTAATGAGACCATGGGAGAGAGATTTTCTTGGGAAAAAAATAGCGGTTCAAAAAATCACCACGATGTGTCGCTTCACAACGTTTTAGTGCAAATAAAACGTATATATCTATATATCAGGAATGGGCCAACTTTTTCGGTCGGGGACCAAAAATCGAAAAAAAAAAAATTTGACGAGCCAAAATAATTTTTTCTAAAATTTTAAAAACAATATACAAGTAATTAAAATTTAAATATGTCAATGAGATGAATGAATTTTCGATTTCATTTTTAAAAGTTCCTTATATTGAAGTTCGAAGTAAGATGCACTGATTCTAAGGAACGAGGCTAAATGCTCATCTGCCAGTCTATTTCTGAAACAATTCTTTCTAAGATTCATAGTTGAAAACACTTGTTCACATATATAAGATGAAGCAAACATAGCACTGATTTTCTGGGCGGGAAACTTACTTTTGATAATGATTTGTAAAACTCTAGCTTTGGCGTATTTAGAAACAACTGCTTGAGATGACTGTTAGATTGCAACTCATTTAATTCAAGATGAAAATATGACCTCACTGCTTCACAATTTACATTGAAAGGCATGGTAAAAATATCCAATTCTGTTTGATTGGCACTGAAAACTTAAAATCTGCGTTCGAACTCAAAATGCAGTCTTTTCAAGCCATCTTCATAATTCTTAAAATGGATATATAATATATAAATATATATTTTCTTTTAATTTCCGTCGGACCGGCAAATTAAAATTCTATCCGCGGGCCGGATTTGGCCAGCGGGCCGTAGTTTGCCCATCCCTGATATATATAGTATCAAGGGGGGGGGGGGAAATAATGAAGATTTCTCCACGTAGATGTTTTATTCCTCTGCAAGATATAGTATTTGCATATTTCAACAGGTGGGGGAATTTGCATATCAGCAAATACGCCATTTTGGAAATTTTTGAAACCAATCTTTTTTCCTAAGCAAATATCTCTCTCGTTAAGGTTTTCTGCAAATTTGGTAGTATTATGATCAGCAATTTTTGCTATACGCCACATTGAATAGGGAAAGTTTAATTATAACCCTCCTACATATTTGTTATTTTACAACTTTTTAGTCCATTTTAAGTAAAAACCACTTTATTTTAATGTTCTTATAAATAAATTGTTAAAACAGTGTCCTAAATTAATTAAAAGAACTGAAACAAATTCCACTTCTTTAAGATCTAAATGTAGCCAAACATAAGCAAGAATTGTCAACAAACAAGTATACTCAATTTTAAGTTAAATTGCTTTCATTACTTCAAGATAAAGAAAAATTTTAGTCTTTGTAAGATACTGAGGTTTGACAATTTCTCTCTAAATATAGAAAATATTGCCAGTTTCAAAAGCAGTTTCAAAAGCTCATATTTTAACGCCAACATGGTTATAATTCGCCCAACTCGCAAACCATAGTTGTTTTTTACATGTTAATACATAACTCGGTAACTGGCAGTAACCTTTGGCAAGCTCTCACAAAATGCAGAGAATGGTGCCAAGCTTTATTCAGTTTTGGAAACATTTTTTTTACGACAAACTTTGCAATAAATCTGCAAAATCCGCTAACTTTGGCGAACTCGACTGATAACTACATTTCTTTACTGGGAACCCTTTAGGCAGTGATTTTAAAAACACAGTATTTTCTAATTTTATGAAAAAAAAAAATCCATGAGAACTTGACCAAATTAATTTGGGAACGCTCTGTTTGGTACGCTCTGTATGTCTATATACACGGTGATCAACTTAAAGAAGTACTCGATGGTTTTACTTATTACCCTCCTTTCTGGCGGGTATGGCAACTATTATATTGTTACGAATTTTCGGGGCAACCCGCTGCTCTGTGGCTTAAAATGGTTTAAAATTCTTTTTTCTTCGCTTCAAATAGATAAATTTTGCTTTTTGTTGCATCAAAATCGGCCAATTAGATACGGAGGTTTCGGTTTGCCATTGTTTTTCAATGGAGGTTCTAGAAAACTCGAGAAATATTAGTCCTAGAGCTTAGATCTCTTCACATTTGCGGACTTATTTTTGGCGCCAAATTGGGCGATATTTCGCCAAAAGTCGCCAAGCTTGGCGACTTTTTGGTTATTTGGCGCGATTTTCCCAATGGGGCCTGGAAGTTGTTTTTCCTGCATTAAAACGCATAATAACCTAACATTTATCTTCTGTGACGTAATCAAAATTCACGCTTTATGTAGAACCCTCGAGAAATTGACTTTTCTGGAAACCTCTTGTACCTCCTGCGTCGGCTATTTATAGAAGCGCGCGTTGCCCCGAAAGTTCAGTGCGAGTTGAACGCTCGATGTGTGAAGAGCTCTCAGTACGCTTGTTTTGTGTGAATTGAAAGTGCTACAGAAGCTGTGTTTTAGTTTGCTTTGTGAAGCTGTTTTTAAAGTGCTGTGTGTAAATTCTTCATTGCTGTGTCTTAAGGGATTGTGTACTATATCCCTTGAATATTTCCACGGAATTTTTGCCTGTGAAAGTGACTTATTTTGTGTGAGAAATACAGCATTTGAGAGAGCTTCTGATCCAAGCGAACTGTTAAAAGCACATTACTGCTAGATTGTGCTTGTGAATTATGTACAGCTGATTGTTCTACGAAGTTCTAGAAGCAATAAAGTTTGTGTTCCATCCTGACAAGTGACTTTTTACTTGAACTTTTTACACCAACAGGACTTTAGAACGACGAACCCCAGGAGTAGCAGAGTAATTCCGCAACAATATCAATGAAATATAATTATTTGAACATTGTTTAAATGTGGGAGACAATTTCAATCACTCTGTGACTGTTACAACTTTATTTGTGAGGTAAAACAGGAAAGGAGACGCACCATGTTACTTAATCTTGCTATAACTTTATGTTTTAACCCTTTAACGCGCAGTGTTCCCGCTTTGGCAACACCAAACTGTGACGTTTAGACTGCTGCCAGTCACGAAGAATAGATTGGGTTTCTATAAAAACAGTTGCGGGTGACATAGCTCCACGAGAATCCTTTACTTTTTAGCACGTCCTTTCCCGTCAAAAAATGGTCACGATTCTTTATAACAGCACTGGCATCTGCTGAAAAATGGAAGAATGCGAGAACAGCTGGATAGATTGCCCCAATGCTGAAAAAAAGGGCAGCCGTTGCCATCGCTCGACTTAACTAGTAGCAAGATGGCAGACGATCGAAACCCTTTCTGGACGACAGCTGGCTGTGCGGCACAGCCAGCTGCGTAAAAAAAGGGGTCTCTGGATCTGTGGCACGCGATGAACGTTTCGATCGTCCGTTATCCTGCTGGTAGTTAAGTCGAGTGATGGCAACGGCTGCCCTTTTTTCAGCATTGGGAAAGGGTTGCGCCTCAAAGGGTTAAAAACAAAATTTAATTCAAATTTTTAAAATTATCATTCCTTACAGCAAATATTGAAATGCAATTCGCCATCATTTTGAATGCAAGAATGCGAACAATTTGGGTTTTACAGAGAAAGCCTGCAAGCATCGATGAATTAAAACCAAAACCATAACTGTAGAAATCGTGTCAATAATACCAACATTGGTATGAATTGCAGCGACTTATTTACGGTGGGGCACTGGGGAACGTGCCCTGAGCCCCCGATTTTTAGGCGGCCCCCCAATATTACCTTTTATGCAATCATAATAACTACTAAAAGTAGCTCTCAAGAGTAAAATTTCTGATTACTTACTTCATTTGATCACAAATATTCAAAATTTTTAATTTAGTGTAACTTGTGATGTTAAAAATTATCCATTCGATTCGATAAATTCGATAAATTCGATAGGACACCTCAGCATGCTCCTCCTCTTACCGTTTCTAAGGTGTGTGACGACAGTAAATATTCATAAAAACATTTCAAAACTAAAAAAATTCATAAAAGTGGTATTTTTCGTGACATTTTACTGATTTGTAAATGTTTGCATATGGTTAACTTAGGAATGATAATTGGTTTTAACTTAATTTAATTAAGCAATACTCTGCGAAATACTTTTGTGCAGGGGGCCCCAAAAGTATCTGTGCCCTGGGCCCCAGAGTGTGTAGATCGGTCCTTAATGAAGATAATTAGAAAATTTGGTTCGAAGCGTTCACGTTTGCATTCAAGTGGTGGCGAACATTTTCAACATTTGCTATGAGGAATCATAATGTAAAAAAATTGAATTATATTTTTCAAACATAAATTACTACAGGATTAAATTACATTGTCCACCTCCATTTCTGTTTTATCTCACAAATAAAGTTATGACAGTCCAGAAGTGTTATAAATTGTCTCCCAGGCTTAAAAAAAGATTCTAACAGTTAAATTTCAGTGTTTCATTTAAACATTTGTAAGAATGGTAGCCACATCCGTTACATTAAAGTGTTATTTGAAAAAAACATAGTTACTCTTAAATTGATCACCTTATAGTATGTGCTTCTATTAGACAGGTTGCATTTGTATGCAAACGGCGTATTTATTGTTTCAATAAAAAGGAGACAAAAATAGACGAACCGCACTACCTTAAATCTATATACAATCGAACCCTATTTTCACGTACTGTAAATTTGCTTCGGGTGCTCAAACTTTTCACAGACCGATTACGAGAGAGAAAAACGCTTTAATGGGAACTTTATGGCCTGCAAAGTGAATAAAATTTCCCTTTTTCCATTTCCGAGGGAAAGCAATGGTGTTTTTTTTTTTTTTCCCTTTTAGAAAGTTCCTGTTTTCCTAGATCGATTATGCTTACTTTTATAGAAGCGAAATACTCCATTATTGTGGTTTTCCTTTTTATGAATAAGCGAAATACTTGTGCACCCTTCGTTTCTCATATAAAGACAAATAGAGGAACACTTATTATGTACACTGTACGTTTGAGAGATATGCTTGGAAATTATAATTCAAATCAAACAGTAAAAAGGATAAATGGAAACACATTCTTTTGTGAATGTTTTTATAGTACAATTATATTTATTGTATGCATTATTGAAATCGGTTTATTTTATGGGGTATCTGTAAAAGAATGTTGTTTGATGCTCCTTATCATGCATTGGTACATTAAGAACATTTTTTTTTCTATCTAATGGCAGGGTCAGCCTACTAGGTGGCGCGACTGCTAGGAAGCTCTAGAGGTGTTAGTGATTTCATTATGGGGGCAAATAGTAGACAGACCAATGTTGCCCCCTATTAGTGGTCTCATAATTTTCAGCAAATTTCAGATGAGAGACGTAGCACATGGAACCGACACCCCAGACGTCTCGTTTGAACATGGAAATCGTTGGAGCCGCGATAAGATTTTGAGTGCACCAGTTTTCATTAGCATACACGGTCCCACAGCAGTCCAGTCGAGAGAGAAGTTTACACTCCTGAACACTCTCCAAGCTGGTGGTGATTCGCCTCGGCATTTGAAGTCCGTTCGAGTGGGTACCTTTTGTTCGGTCGGATAACGACTTAATCTACCTCGCGGAATTTGTGGGATCAAAACCAGAAAGCAATAATTAGCAATCAAAAGCATTATATTTCAGAAACAAGAAATGCATCGGTAGGTATGGGATTAAGGCAAAGCTACAAGATGACAACCTGCCTAAAGAGGAAATGCCTGCGGGCGGGGAAACTTTTTAAGGAGTTCCAACTCCTCTGGATACCGTGAAATTCTGTCTGCATTTAATGATACTACTGACCGTGGTGTGGCACTCACTCAAGGATGATAAGCAGAAGCAACCGTGAATCGTTTGTTAGCCACGATAGGCCAGTGAGAAGTCGGACCTCGAAAATAAATATTGAAAAAATCCCAATAAATCTTGCATCTTTATTTTTTCCAGATTATGAGCCACTTTTACATTTTTGTTCTTAACTATAATGTTCTTAAAATACAAATGAATGTAGGCTTTCCCCGTCTGAAGCGAAAATTTCTATCGAAAGCAATACGATAATGTTTGAAAACCGATCACGCGCTTGCATAGCCGTGTATTACGAACACGGGCAGAATACTCTTTAATCGTATAACTTTAAATGCAGGTTCAGGTTTTATGGCGCACTAACAATCAACCTCATAAGAGTGCTTATAACTGTGAATGTCCTTCTCTAATATTTCTTAGGTAATGCAGCTGTTTTAAAGCTTCAAGCGAGCCCATAGAGTCAGCCAATTTAGCATTAGTCAGCATCGGTTGTTAACGCTCTGAGCTAATTAACATGAGTTTTTGAACTATTTACATATTGATATGCAATTTATACTACTTCAAAATCCAGGCAGAGCAGTAATGTTAACTCATATCCAGGGTGATTATAATTAAAGTACCACTATAAGGGTATTTAAGGGGGGGAGTTCAGGGTTCCGCCCCCCCTTCCTCGAAGAACATTTTGGAGGACGGTTCAAAATTTTCGGAGGGGGTCCAAACGGTTAAAAAGTCAGTATTTTTCTCAAAAGGAAATTATATCATTATTATTTTAGTATACAAAATCAAAATTTCGGACCCCTGGACCCCCTCCCCCCACCTTAAATACGTCCTTGGCCCTGGTGTTGAATTTTTGAACTTTTTTTCCCCCGATATGACAGAAAAAGGGAAAAGATGACTATGCAGTATTCATTTAGAATTAAATAAATGATAAATATTTAATTTATGATGTTAGTTAAAAAAAATTACTGTGCATTTATGAATAGATCGACATAAAGTAATTCATTAAATGTTCGGGTTATTGGGTTTATAAATAGAAAAGAACATGTTAAGCGTCAGTTTTGTAATTTAGAGAGAATGGTCAGAATGTAAGGAAAAATTTACGAAAAATGGGAGGTTATTGCGAAAGTAGAATTGGCGCCCTTTTATTAATGTGTTGAAACTGATTGTCTTATGAGTGACCTTAAATATTAACCATACTTAAAAAGATAGCTTTCCCAATTTTTCACTCTGCAAATAGAACCTATAACAAACCGCCCGACTCGATTGGAATAAAAATTACACCATTTTTCGAAACATCTTAATGCATTGGTTCTCAACCTTTTAACATCCCCCCCCAACAAAGGCTAACTTAAGGTGGCGCCTCCCTCCCCTCACATTTTTCAGCATACATTCAGTTTTGTAATCTTTGACAATGAACATAGAGTCGAATTTTCTGAAAAATAATGTTATCAGTAAAGTTTGAAGGAACATTTTAAGCGAAAAAGGATATGTTTTTTGAGTTAAAATTAGAATAAATAAGATGACATTTTTAAAAACATGCATCACTACTTGCTCTTTGGATTTTCTCTCGCCCCACAGGTTGAGAAACGCTGTCTTAAGGAAAAGTCAACAGAAATAGAAGAACCGCTCTTGTTAAAATCTAAATATAGTCGAACCCTACATTCACGAACCTTAAAAGTGCTTTGGTTGCGCAAACTTTTCACAGACCCACTGCGCGGCAGGAAAATGCTTTAATGGGAACTTTATGGTCTGCAAAGTGTATAGAATTTCCCTATTTCATTTCCGAAGGAAAGTATATAGATAATATATGTATTAATATACATATCGTAGGGTGTGTCCCTCCGCTCTTTTCCAAAGTTTCAGTTGCAAGATTTATTATGCTTTCATTTATAAGAGTAGATTTCTCCATTACTGAGGTTTCCTTTATGAATGAGTGAAGTTTTTGCGTTTCTCATATAGAAGCAGGAACACAATAGTAAATGCCAATATTATTAATACAAAAATAACTAAAAGCTCGACATATGGGTTCCTCAGGTTTTTAAAAATCGAAATGACTTTTCGAACAATCCAACAGCAATAAAATACGTCACTTTTAGAACGTTAATAATAATGTTCATTTAAAAAAAAATTAAAACTTTCTACTAGGAAAGGAAAAAGAAAGCATAAATTTACCTTTTCCACTATGTGGGGCCACGCATTTAGCTCGCTGTCTGGCCACACACGACAAATTAAAATATACGTGCATGTGTTTAATATCTCAAAGTTGAGAAACAGATTCATATTTCAACGAGAAAATAAGACAAAAAATTTAAAAAGTGCCACTCATTTCCCAAAACTGAAGAAATGCTGTTTTTCCCCCGTAATTTCTTACACTCCCTGCTGTTTTCTGCAACATTTGCATGCGTTGCATAGCAAATTACGGTTTATTGCCCTGTAGTTTTAGCGCGTGCAATAAATTCATAAAACTGCTAAAACAACATTTCAGAAAACAAACGGGGGTGTGGGGGGATATTTTTTAGTCATGAGTATTCTTTCGCGAACGGGTTTGCTATGCTAAATGACATGAATAACATTTGAGTAAAAGTAAAACATCTATTTTTCTTTTTCTAATATAAAAATGTATGCATTTGCATTTGCGTTTTTTTTTTTTTTTTTTGGCTAAAAAAAGAAATTTAAAATGAAGAAACGTATTTATTGGAAAACTGGCAGCTATACAATATATTAGCTACCCACCTGAAAATATTTGATTTGAAATATAAATACAAGGTATACCGAAAATACTGATCTCGGCTTTTATTTCTTATATTGGTCATGGAGCAGTGTAATAAATCAATGTTCAAAACGGTACCTCTGGAGGTTGTCAATACAGGTGCTAGTCATCTTGAATGGTTCAAAATTAGACGACCACTCATAGAAGCTGCGTTGGTCTACCTAGTGGACTCCTCCGTAATGAAATAACCAATACCTCTGACTTTCTTAGTGCTCAAGCCTGCAAGATTGTGATTGTGTGTGATTAAAGCAAACCTGCGCGAAGGTTATCTGCCTAAGATGATATGATGTGTCTGATTAAGGCAACGCTACACTAGGGCGATCTGGCAAGGTTTAGTGTTGCCTTGGTAGTAGACCTTTCTAAGGGACTCTAACGCGCATTCACGTTACATCTGGAGAAAACTAACTAAAACTCCAGACCGTTAGATCGACGACCGCGCGTTGGGACCCGAACCTTCACACTTCGGCCGTCTACCATTTTCAGTGAAATAACTACTCAAGCCATAAGTCATAGTCATCCGCCCAAAGCAACACTGTCGCAATTCCAACCAAATACGCAATTCCATGTGTATTTGGTTAGCGGCTGGCTGTGCGGCACAGCCAGCTGTCGTCAAAAAGGGGTCTCTCTAGGTCTGTGGCACGCAACGAACGTTTCAATCGTCCGTCATCTTGCTGATAGTCAAGTCGAGCGATGGCAACGGCTGCCCTTTTTTTTCAGTATTGGGAAAGGTTTGCGCCTGAAAGGGTTAAAGATCTCGAGTCCAAGTCTGCCGAAGCGTTTAAGGCTGTTCTTCGAAAAAAAGAACTCTGTTTTTAGTCTTGGTACACAAATTGAAATAAACTAATTGCACCATGGTCTCCAAAAAATTCCAGATGGTTCTTCATAAGCTGTTTTACACACTACGATAAGCGAAAACGCTGTGGCTTTTGTGGAATTTTCAGAAAAAATTCTTAAACATGGATTTGAGCTGCAAAATTTTTTAAGAGTCACACGCTTTGCGAAAATTTCCGATTTTTAAGAATTTTTTCTAAAAATATTGAAACTGATACAGATTGGCCTGTCTTCGCAGTATGTAATACAGCTTGTAAAGAGACAGTTTCAAAATTTTGAAGTGCCTGGCATAATTAGTTTATTTGTAATTATGTACCAAAATCACATGATTTTTTCGAATAACACCGTTAAGAGGCCCCAGTTCAGTGTGTGAGCGAGCTCTCGCCGAGAACGAATGCCGATGTGTACGGCGTTTTGCTCCGTCATTGAAGCGGTGTTTCCGCGTGCGTTTCGGGGCTTTGTTCTTAAGTGCTGTGTAAATTCTTCACTGTTGAATTTATAGGGAGTGTCAGTGTTATCCCTCGTAAAATTCCACTGAATTTTACCTCTGGAAGTGTTTTATTTTGTGGGAGGATTACAGCATTTGTGGGAGCTTCTGATCCAAGCGGACTGTTAGAAGCACATTGCTGTTTGATTGTGCTTGTGAATCTTGTAAAGCTGATTGTTCGACGAAGTTCTAGAAGCAATAAAGTGTGTGCTCCATTCTGACGAGTGGACTCTTTACTAGAACTTTCTACACCAACTGGACTTTAGAACGACGAACCCAGGAGATTAGCAGAGTATTTCTGCAACAATATACATGTAATGTATAAAAAGGTATTTTGGGTTTTACTAGTTTTGGTATTGTTCAAGCGGTACTTTCACTGTAAGTTTTGCTTTCCTGTCATACTTGCCGCGCGCGCTCTGGAGCTGTGTTTTATTTATTTTGTTATTTGTCAGACATCAGGCCGTCGATTCTGAGTTCTTTAGAGTGTACACGTGTCCCCACGCCTTTGTAGCCCCGGATGCGGGTCATGTTGGTAAATGTGTGTGGTTCGATTAGATCGATAAGAGAGATGAGGAGTTATGTCTTCGCACACCACGTGGTGTGGCGAGCGTAAATACACCCGCACATCGAAAATCGAGAGACTTCTGCCACTGGAACTGCTTAATGAGTCCACACTGATTTTTGTACCCGTCTCCCCTCCCCTCTTCTCATTCTATATTGTAACTTAAAAGATAATGTTTAATAAACCATATTATTTGCCTTAACTCTGGAACTTTACTGGAAATATCTGACGTCTCAAATATAAACAGGGTGAATCTAAAATCTGGGGTAAAACTTTAAGGGGTGATAGGTCACATAATAAGGAATCAGAATAACATAGCAATGTGGGGTCAAAACCGCAGTTTTCACTTACCTGGTATTAATCACTTTGTAAAAAGTATTGAAGTGTTCGTCTCAATCAAGTTTCATAAACAATAGGCTCGTCTCCAAAATTTCATCCGTGACTTAAAATACAGTTTTTAAACTATGAATTTTAGTCATCTGTTTTTGGAGAAAAATACATTAATTTCTGACGAACAATGGTCGGAAAGTGCATTGTTGTTTCAACACTTTTTCCAAAATGATTATTAACAGGTACATGAAGACGATGTTGCCGACCCCACAGTCCTATGTGATTCCGATTCCTTATTATGTGCCCTATCACCCCTTAAAGCTTTGCCGGAGAGTTTAGATTCACCCTGTATAAATATTGTAAATCCCCTTTAAGAAGTTCCCGCTTATGAAATATTTGTAACTGTTATTACTCTTTGTAAAAATTAATGTTTAGAACTGAAAACGATTGTATTAGTCAGTGAAATGCTAACCGTGGATGATATTCGTGAGGACTAGATGTTTTTCGTTGTTTAGGACTAGATGTTTTTCGTCGTTTTATTAAAAGCGCCGAAGATGTGAAAGAAAATTATTTTAAAAATCAAAGGCCAACTAAACATTGCGGATGAAAAACACAAAACTAAACGGATATTTTTCTGTAAAATCGATACGAATAATGCTTAAAGCTAATATTTTCTTAAAGGTTTATTGTAGAATAGTTAATTATATTGTCTTACATTATTAACTAATTTTTTAGTGTGGAAAACAATTTATGTAAGCAATTATAAACTTTATTTATATAATATTTTTGAAATGTCAAAAGATGTTTCTTTAATATTTGTGCTGAATAAATTATTTGTTTTTAAAAAAATTAGTCTCCCGTTTAAGAAGTTTTCCCCGCTTAAAATATTTTCTCCCTTCATCTCCTTGGAAAACTTCTTAAGAGGGTTTTATTGTACATATATATATCTTGAGTATGAACTATATGTTGTGGTGTACCTTTAAAATACTTTTACTTTCAAAACAGACAGAAAATTTTTGTAAAAATCGATAGGTTTAGGTTGCTTATATAGATCCTTCACGAAACATTTAGTTATCAGTATATGACAGTAACATTTTTTGCTGTTCAGCGGTATTTTTCCCCTTCACCGCAACATGGGCATGAATTGTTCTAATCCGTTAAGAAACTAATAATATTCTTATAAGGTATAATGCACCGTTTAAACGGTTTTTAAAGCAATCAAATTATGCCATTGACTGAAAAAATTTGAATTGAATCCTTACAAATTGTATTAGTCACTCTTATAAACGGTAAAATTACTAGCGTTGTGAAACATTGAGAAAAAAAATTAAGCATGTAAGATTTACCAATATTTTTTATTCAATAGAAAGCGCCTCATCCAATTTTGCAATGAAATATCTGCATTTCACAAATCTTTTCCCTTAAAATTTTTATGTAGTTTAAAAAATACTGATAAGCATTTTTTTTTAAATGTTGGTTTGATGCAGGTATGGACAATTCCATACACTAGTATATGGAATCGAAAGAAAGATAAAAACTGTTTCGAGATACGAAGTCGAGCACGCTTTGTTAAAACTAATACTGAAAAAGTATGAAAATACAAGAAATAATAATCTACATTTTATAATGTATTATTATTATTATCCAGATTACTAACAGATTACGCGGAGCCGAGCATGCGCTATGCATGATCTCTCTAGAACAGACCGCAATCTCTAGTATCGGAAAAAAAAATGAAAAATTTGTTTCATATTTACGTATTTCCATTTCCTTCATATAAGAACTCTAGGAATGACTTTAGTTCCATTGAACTGTTTAATTTGATACAAGTGGCAAAAATGGATTCTTTTATTACACAGAAAACCCTCCGGAGCTGTGCATGAGCTAACCCCCTAAAGCATTGAAAGAATTAAGTCATGCCGAGTTAAGTCATAAGGAAATCGATTATTTTCTCAGAAGTGCATTTGTAGACAAAGGCAGAATGCCTTGTTGATGTACTGTAAATTTTAAAACTTCCCAACCAGATAGTCAGGGTTCTTGAAATCTTGTTCAGGAGAGAAAATAAGAAAACAGCATATAAAATTATTATTAAAACTTAGCGAAAATTTCTATTCTACTTTTGTGGTTGTAATTATTAATATTTAAATTTTTCTTTTAAATAAATTTAGCAAAAAATCGTATATTCTATATTTAACGCTTCCTTTAAAAATACACAGCTACCATAGAGGTGCTCTGATTAAGGTAAGTTAACATCTCCTAAATTAGAGCACACCTTCTCATACAACAAGATTGATCCCAATCTGTCATCCCCTTTTCACAACTAACAGCGCACGTACCCTGCTTGCACTTTCCCAGTTGCAGCCTTAAACTCAACGCCAATAGAGTCTTGATTTATTTTGAGGTATCTTTTAATTAATTTATTCTCTTTAAATGAACTTAACTACCGTAAGTTCAATTTCCGAATCCAGTCAACATCGAATGCAATTTCTATATATTTTAATTTTTAAGTGCTTCTTAGGATTTCTGCTATATAATTGATACGAATGCTGGTTACAGTATATCTTACGAACAATTATAAATTTAATCTTTTGTTTATTTGTTGATATTTTGAGAAAGCTTAACATTATAATAAATTTCTGTGTAAATGGGCAATTCATTTCGTATAAAATACGAACTAATTACCTGCACAATTTTTCAATAAACGTTTTTTGAAATGTTATTGTTTATTTATTTAAAAAATCCCCGCCAGAATTCGTAATTTACAGTATTCGTTTCCACTTGAAAGAATGGGGGCGTAGCTGGAGGAGGGAATTATCCCATTAGGTCCCTCCCTCCAAGTCAAGATTATAAATTTAAATGAACCTATTTAAATCACCTTTGGCCTATTTTTTGCGTATATCTCCTCTACGTTTTCCACTTGAAACAATGGGGGCGTAGCTGGAGGAGGGAAATATCCCAATGGGTCCTTCCCCCAAAGGGCCTTCCTCCCGAGCCTCGAACAAATTTCATAGATAGGGGCCGAAATGCATGAATGCCCGGGGCCCCTGTTGTTCCTAATCGAGCCCTGTTTACCTTTTATCATTATTGTAAGCAGAGGTATTGCTAAGAATTTTAAAGGAGTGAAAATACTCTCACTTATTTTAAAAGCAGGAATTTAATTGCAGAGGAGTAAATTTGGCAATTTAAAGAAAAAGATTAGAAAACAAGGGCAAGCATAAAATGGCCAAATGAAACTAAAAAAATAAATAAATTCAAGTTAATTAATAAAAAATATATGTATGTTATTTTTTAAACATTTATTTAAATCACATCTTATATATACACACTGGCAACTCATTGGAAACATACTGTCCTATTTAAAAAATAAGTTCAGTGTTATTTAAAAACGGGGAGCGTGAAATTCATATATTTGAAAATTTGAAGGAGTATTTTTCATTTTCAATGCGTGAAATATATTTGTAGAGGTGTTAAAAATATCTCTGACTCTAAGTATAGCAACTTTAGAGTAAAAAAGATAATATTGAGCGTTCTAATAAATGTTTTTTATTTTTTTTTAACTATTAATAACTAAAGCTGAATTTCTCTAAATATTTTTTTTTTATGTAAAGATGTTATAATTGTGTTATATTTAGAGGTTCATTTACACACATTTCCAATATTTATCGACTTATCTAAAATGTAGAATTTTGAAATTGATGTAGAGATACAGTCACTTTCGAAACTTTTTTTTTCTCCCCTGACGGGTTTCTTTTCGAAGGAAAAGAAACCTTTCATCTCATAAATACCGGGAGGCAGACCCGACCTCTAGACCGTCGGCCGCGCACTAGTAAAATAAATTTTGTTTCTCTTTTAAGAAACGTTAATGTGTGTTCTTTCTTTTGTGCGTGTTTTTGTGTGCCGCCCTTAAATTTGGCCCTTAACATGTCGAGCACTATTTTGCCCCCGAACCCACTCCTGACTAGAATCGGATACTGCTGGGATGAACTACCAGGAAACATTTCGGGGGGCGGGGAAAGGGAAAGTTTTTACTTTTGGGATACGCCTCCAGCCATTGGATAATTCTAAATATCACAAAAATTATGTATATATATCACGCATAGTCTTTATATTTTAATTTGTAAATGAATTTGGGACAGATTGACGGTGATGGAATGAGATTTGTAATTTTTTTGGACGAGGTATCATTAAAAACTGCATACATATTTGTTCGAACGTAATGCTGGATAGAGTAAACTATTATTTCGTTCACTCTAAACCGATGTCTTGCCTTCCTGCAGAACAGTGATAATTTTCTTTAGAGGTTAAAAAATAAAAATAAACGAAATTTTTAAAAGAAAAATGAATGGGGAAAATGATAGAACTGTAAGAAAAGAAACTAAATTTACAGCATGATCCTGAGGTCTAATACGTAAGTGTGCAGAATAGACGATTATGCAAAAATATAGGACTGAAAATTTTGTAAAAAAAAATGAGGAAAAAAATACAAGTTCCATCAGCTCTGAAAACAGTTTAAATTAAATTAAGATAAAATCGCATTGCATTCTAACAATAAAATTCTAATAAATAAAATTAAATAAATACCTCACAAGTGATGATTGCAAGAAACGTATTGCTTACGGATCACGTAAAAGTAAATTTTTTGCAAATTAATCTTAGGCGATCCGCGGGAAACGTTCCGCCCTCAAATTGAATGTACACGCCCATAATTTATTCCTTCATTATCAGCAATACATAAAATAGAGCAATTTATTCACACAAAAAAAAGCAATGTATTAAAATGACAATTTAGACAACAGAGCCCAAGAATCCAAAGTTTATATATTATTTTTATTCCAAAGGCGAGGTTACATTTAAGGTAGGCGGAGGATAGAGGCGTGCACCGGGCACTTGTCCCACATCGCAGCCACCGGGTTCTACAGCCGGGCAGCGTTGCGGCGCCATGATTTTATAAGAAAGTTTATTATAAACAAACTATCAACAATAGGGCTTTTTTCTTCCAGAACTAAAAGTAAAATTTAAATTGTTATGCTTCGCTTCGAATGTGGTTCTCCAGAGTGAGTGGGGTATGCGCCTCAACTCCGCTCATAAGACATAATATTTTTAATGCTTTAGAAATTTCTTCACTAAATGATGTTTTCCACTAGCTTTATGTAAGACCAGTACGTAACCAGGATTTTTATTCGGAGGTGGCTGAGAAGCCATGTCATTTTCCATTGACAAATAGACGGGGACCTCGCGCCCGCACTAATATTACCAGTTATATCTATCTTTTTGCATAAGTTTTTGTTTTTTAAGATTTTCTGGATTATTAATGAAGGTTTTCGGACCGTTCGTTCCATTAAACGAACTAGTTTTTTCATTAGATTACACTTTTAATCACTTTTGTAATGAAAGCTCTTAGTAACTTCTTTGTAATGAACGCTTAGTCTCGCACTAGTCTCCCAACTGCTGATTGGACGACACCCACTAGGCATAAGCCACGCCCTCATGGAGAAAGCCTTGCACTGCATCTTAGTGTTATTTAATTTACCTTTTCTCTAACATCTTGTGATCCTGAGATTTTTCCAAAAATTTAACTTTTATATTAATTCTCTCAACAGTTCCGAGCTGTTTGTAAAGCTCCGCCTTAACTTTACTGCCTCATTAATTTTTTAAATACTACCGTCAGTAATCTTAGCCAGATAGTGAAGCTACTGGCCTCTGTTTAGCTCTAATTTAAAACAATGTTGTACTTATTCGCCGCATGAAATAAATGTAAACACTGTTTCTTTGTGTGTGATCGTCATTTTGAATAAACATTTTCTGAATATTGTCTTCTATTTAATGGCTACACCAGCAGTTACTGAATGAGGTGTTGAGCCATCTGTATGCACGAATGGTGGTATGCAAAGGTCTAACTTCGAGGAGTAAGACCTTTCGTACAGTCACGTGATCATGAACCGTTCTTTTATTGCTCCAGTTCAATCGCAAAAACTTGCTATCATACGTACGTTTTCCCTTTCGTGAGGACAAAACGCTCTAAATGGTTTGAGTTGAATCAGAGAAATGGCGAAATTGCAGAACTTACGCGACGCTAGCGACACATTCAGTGACGCGAGCTGTCCTCCTGGCAAACAAACAATCATTTATTGCTTATTAAAATTATTAATCATTTAAAGAAACTTTAAATTAATAGTAATTGGAAAATAATTAATAGAATTAAAATTATTAATTTAAAAGAGTATTATACTTTAATAAACATCCATGCTCTAAAAAATACCAACATTTTGTTTTGAAGGTTTTGTCACCTCCATAGAGAAACTGTATTTGAAACGTAAAATTTTTGCATAGCATGTTTCCTCAGTATTGAAAAACTTGATATTTTTATTGATTCTCCCATGCAAGCAGACAGCCAAAATAAAATTAAGAAGGCCAGAAATGTGGAAATTTCAAAATTTCTCATAGCAAGTCTTGATCTATAACATTTTGTTAAGGATAATTCAAAATTTCGGAGGTTGTGTAGGCCCATAGTCTCTCCTCTGGATATACCCTCTCTTCCACTATTTAACAATGTGTCTCGGGGGGAAAAAATGATTTCTAAATATAAAATATAGTATAATAAAAATAAAAAATAAAAAAATAAAAAAATTAAAAAAATAAATAAAAATAAAAAAAAAAGAAAAAAAAAAAAATAATAAAAAAAAAAAATAATTAAACAAAAATAAAAGAAAAAAAGTTAAAAATAAATTAAAAAAAAAAATATATAATAAAATAAAATAATATAAAATTACGCACAACACTTGAAAACAAAGCTTCAAAAAAGGAAGCGAAAATACCGCTTCTACAGCACAATTCACAGCGTATTACAGCGAACACACTCAACGAATGCTCGGTGAGAAACTGACACTGCGGTCTCTCTTCCACTTACTTAGAGCTGTCTCCGAAGTTAAAAGAAACTTCTCGAAGAATGTATTTCCCGAAGATTCCACATAAAGCGGGACTTTTGATTACGTCACAGAAGAGAAGTAGCGTAATATTAGGCTATTATGCGATGCTAATGCAGTAACACAAGTTTTAATTCTTCGGCGGCCCGATAGAAAAATTGCGCAAAACGTTCGAAATGTCGCAAAGCTTGGCGATTTTTTTGGCTAAATATAGCGAAATTGGGTGCCAAAAATATGTCCCCAAAAGTGAGGCCAACGAAGCTCTAGCATCAATACTTCTCGAGATTTCTTGAAAACCTATACAAACCAATAGGGAAACCCAAAACTCCATAGCTCGCGTTCTAGTTGACCGATTTTGATGCAACAAAATGCAGAACTTAACTATTTGAAGCGTAGAATACGAATTTTAAACTATTTTTAACAACCAGGAGGCAGAACAGACAGAAAATTCGTAGAGCTTCCTAAATTAGAGCTTCCTCAATACTGCTATTTTTTTATGTCTTATCGTCGAAAGGAAGTTAAAAGATTAACAACTTTTTTAATTTTTGGTTACAATTTCGAATTAGAAAGTGTTTTTACAAAATATCTTCAGTATGATTTCAATTAGTTGTTATTATTATGCATGAAATTTTGTACTTTTGATCCAATTCTCACAGTAGATTATAATCCATCATTAAACATGCATTTTCTTGAATATAACCAGTTAATGAAATACTTTACTAAACGCATACAAATTCTTAATAATACAGAAACTTGCTTCTTCAGGGACGCAATTTATGATGCAAATTTATCGATTGCTAAAATTTTCATTCCATAACATTTTCTTGAAAATTATAGGTAAAACTCGAAAATGTACATAACCCAAAACTAATTAATAACTGCGAACCGATCTGAATTATACAACGGGGTAAAATTAAAGGATGAATAATAAATATAGCTAATTACCGAAAGCTCCCACATGAAGGATATTGTAAAATATTAACGGCATTAATGGGAATTTATTATTATTGGTTTTAGTGTTCCACAGGAATTTCTGCGAAGCAATTTCCTAAAGGCACAGATGAATTTTATTTCAAAGGAAATTAATCGGTTTTAAGTTTAAATTTTATAATATTAAAGTGAAATATGAGTTCGTTTATAAACATTTAGAGATTCGGCAACATATGGAAATTTGGTAGCACAAAATTGAATGAAATGTCCTTGTAGTATTGATAAGGCTCTTTCTAGTTCCAACAAGTTTAATTATTCCTCTGCACCAGTTAATTATATCAATCAATTAATTGTTCTACCTTCCTTTTTACTTTCATACTGCAAAATTTCTACATTTTTTTTAAAGTTTCGGCTTCAAAGTGATCTTTTAAACCCAGTCAATAAACTTGAATTTTCTAAAAAAAAAAAAAATATATATATATATAATTAAAAAAAAAAATTCCATGATATCACATGCAAAAACTCTTCTGTATTCCAGTGTTTACAAACAGAGCTTAGTGCATAAACGATGTACATGTTTAAAACGGATAAGAATCTATGTACTCCAGTACAATACTGTTTTAAGCATAATCCTGTAGAAAGTGTCACGTTTTCAATTTATAATTTGCCAAAATATATCGGAACACATCCATCAAGCTTAACTTTCCTCTGAAAGAACGTACCCTAACCTAACTGTCTACCTAGATTCAGCTACAAGGGAAGGACCATTTGTCTCCTTTAGAGCGGACCTCCAGAAAATTTAGAACGAGTACATATAATTATATGTCCCACCTGAAGGAGGGCCCATTTATTAACTTGTGCAGTACCAGAGATACTGGGACTTCCACGATATATTGTTTTCCTAGTATATATATGTACACTGATTTTTTTCTTATTTGCTTGTTAAGTTAATTTGGTTGCGTTCACTGAGCATTAGAAGAAAGAAAAATATATGCAATGGTTGTTTTTCCTAAACTTCCATTTTTCCTAAAAGGAACTAAAACTTCCTAAAACTAACCTAAAACTTCCTAAAGGACCTAAAACTTCAATTTTTCCTGTCTGTTTTTCCTAAACTTCGGCCGTCTACCATTTTGAGTGCCTCATCCACTCGTCCATGGTGGGGTTACTTCACCCATAAGGATTTTAAAATCGCAATATACTAAATAACGATACTTAAAACGCACTTTTTCCTAAAGTATCGTTATTTAATATATTCGACTTGAAAATCCTTATGGGTGAAGTAGCCCCACCATGGACGAGTGGATAAGGCACTCAAAATGGTAGACGCCTGAAGTGGGAAGGTCCCGGGTTCGGTCGCGCGGTTGTCGATCTAACGGTCTGGAGTTTCGGTCGGTTTTCTGCAGGTGTAACGTGTATACGCGTTAGAATCTCTTTAGAAAGTCCTCTGAGACACCTCACTTTCTAAATGCACACAATATTACAATAATCGATACCATAAAATTTTGTACCTTTTTCTAGTATAATATATTGTATTTATCTATGATCAATATTTAAAGAATAACAGCCCAAGTCAGGATTTTGGAAAAAAAAAAAAAACCTGTACGTCCGTACTATTGAAATGCATGCATTCGGAAATTAAATGTTATTTTATTAAAAAAACACGGATATGCAAATACTACTTTCCAATTCAAACTTTACTGCAATCCCATCTTTACAAAGAACAATGTACGTACAAACCCAGCACAGGTTTAAACCAAATAAGAATCTATATACCCCCTATATGGTACTGTTACAAACATAGTCCCATAGAAATTGTCACGTGCTCAGTTTTTAATTTGCAAAAAAAAAATATATCGGAATACATCAATCAAGCTTAACTTTTCTCCGAGTGAACTTGCACTAATCTAATTGTCTATCTAGATTCAGCTATAAGGGAAGGACCATATGTCTCCCTCTAGAGCGGACCTGGAGAAAATTTATAACGAACACATATAATTAAATGTCCCACCTGAAGGAGGGTCATTTTTTAACCCTTTCCCTAGTAGCACAGTTAGTCCAAAAGACGTTTAAAACACGTTTTTTAACTTCAAAAAACGTGTTTATAACGTAATTTGAACGTTTTTTGAACTAGTTGTGCTACTAGGGTTGAGGCGGGACCCTTTCCCAATGCTGAAAAAAGGGCATCCGTTGCCATCGCTCGACTTAACGACCTAACTCGCGCACAGCCCGCTGTCGTCAAAAAAAGGGTCTCTAGATCTGTGGCACGCGATGAACGTTTCGATCGTCCGCCATCTTGCTGGTAGTTAAGGCGAGCGATGGCAACGGCTGCCCTTTTTTCAGCACTGGGCAAGCTTTGCAGCTGTTCTCGCATTCTTCCGTTTTCCAGTAGATCTCAGTGCTGTTAAAAATAATCGTGACCATTTTTTTACGGGAAAGGACGTGCTTAAAAAGTAAATTATTCTCGTGGAGCTATGTCACCCGCAACTATTTTTATAGAAATGAAATCTATTCTTCGTGACTGGCAACAGTCAAAACGTCAGAGTTGGGTGTTCCCAGAGCGGGAACACTGCGCGTTAAAGGGTTAACCGGTGAAACACAACATTTACCAGCACTTCCGCTAGTAATTGTTTTGCCAGTAAGTATAGGTGCACGGATTTCTTTTCTTGTTATTTGTTTCTCTAATTTTGTTTTATGCACAGAATGTTACAATAAACGAAAACTGCAGTGATTGTTTAGACTTTCGCAAGGAATACGTTCCAAGAACGTGAAATAGGGTATATTATGACTTTTTAAAGCACACACCCCTCAAACAATTTTCAACCATTCTATAACTTTATATTACCCTTTTTTACATAAAGTAATGAATAAAGCCAGGTTTAGAATGTGACGGTTTTGGAGCTTCCGCCTTCCGTGAAGCTACGAGGAATGAAACACCGTTCGCTGATGGGCCCTCTTTTTCAGTAGCAATCATAACCTCACACTTTTGTTTGCACTTTTTACATTTGGAGAAAAATTTCGTCCTGCGGGCTATGAATTATATTTTAGCTCTGGGATTACGTGACTCGTGAAAAACTCGCTTAATATCCCATTCGCGTAGGGTATCTCGCGTTGTAGCGTGAGTTCTCTGTAACGTGTTTTGCGTTAAAAGTGTTATCACGGAAAGAATGTGTTGTGGAATTCAACAAATTTTTTTGATTCAACAAAAATTTGGTTGCCGCTACATCAACCGAATCATTTTGTTGGTTTTAACAAAATTTTTGATATATTAACATGATATTTTTTTGAATTAACGAAAATGTTTTTGTTTTAACAAAAATTTGGCTTATAATGACGCGCAATTTTTTTTTTTTTTTTTTTTTACCCTCAGTAGGGCTGTTATGCTGGAATAGTAGACATATGTCGATCTATATATTCTCAAAAAAGCTGCATTTCCACTTGAAAAATACAAACAAGAATCAGAATGCAGATGTCCCCCCCCCTTCTCCCCAAAATAAATAAATAAATAATAAATAAATGAATAAATAAATTAAAAGTAGGACATGTTTTACTTATTGGCAAGATTCATTTAATACTGCGGCAAGTTTTAACTGAATCTCGCCAAAAGTTAAATAGTTGTCAAGTGTTTTATATAGCTAAACAACTGTCACGCTGTAAAAATATTCTAATTTTTTAAATAAATAATACTTTTTGTTAGTAAATTAAAACGTAAGGTTGTTTTGAATCACTTTTCGATACTTGTTTTACGTTACGGCAAGCATGCACGAGGAGCACCTACATAGGGTGTTGCTTTGGGCGGATGACTATTAGAGATGAGTTCGGGCTCATTTTTTGAAGCCCGAGCCCGCCCGAGCCCGAAGACTTTTAATCCGAGCCCGCCCGAGCCCGAGCTATATTATTAAAGTTGGAGCCCGAGCCCGCCCGAGCCCGAAATTTCAGCTAAAGACAAATAAAATTAACTACTTCATTAATAGGATACAATAATTTTTGGAGCTTCACACACCTTCTAGTCCCCTGTGCCGCTATTTTTTGAAATAAGTACGTCTATTTATTCCATGAATCACTTTTTAAAATCTGTTTCAAGGAGTATGTTCAACAAAGGAGAAATTTTTGAGGAGCCCGAGCCCGAACGCAATAGTGAATTACAGAGCCCGAGCCCGAGTCGGGCCCGGGCTCGGGCTCGGGCTTTCGGGCTCGGGCTGAGCCCGTCTCATCTCTAATGACTATGACTTTTTTAGACTGTTTTTCTTACTCATGTTAGTGAAATGTGTTCCATTTTTTCGAAATTTCAAAATATGAAGAATTATTTTACTCTTGACATAAGCTTTTGCTAACATATACTTACTTGAAATTGCTAGCGTTTCTGCAAAATGATAACACAAAATTTATTTCAGCGTTATTTGGAATCAAACAGAACGTAAACAGTGCTTTGGAGACAAATCTGTCTGCAAAGTGCTTCAAAGTCTCGTTCAAAGTGCATCTGCAGGATAGTTTCGTTTTTATAGTTTAGTTCTAAAATAACGTCACATGGTGTGGACTACTGCTTTATTAGGTTGTAACGAAAGTTTCCCGCCACCGCAAACATCGGAAGCACACAGTTCGCATTGGCGTATTTTCTCATATTTTGTCAAATGATTTTTGGCATTTGAAAGAAAGAGGCTTACTTTAGAACACTGTGTTGTGAAATCTCTAAAAAATATAGTTATCATTAAGTATAAGGTGTCTCAAACGGAACTATCACTCTAGAGGATTAGAACCATCGTTTACTTCCAGTTCTGTTGCAAAAAGTCAGCTACAGAATATCAACGAATTATGAGTACAGCTTTAAGTACTATTGTTGTATCATGTGACACGGTACATGTTTGGTACCGAAAGTTCAAAAACAGGTATCTAAGGAGTTAGAAGTTAGTTTTTCAGGCAGATATGGCGGGAAAACTTTCGTTACAACCTGATATTTTATCTTCTAATTCCTAAAGCTTGAGCGATGTGTAATCTCAGTCATTCTGCAGAACGCCTTGGTAAAATTCAACCATATAAAAAGTCTGTTCATATCACAGTCATGGAAATATCGACATGAAGCATTCACTGTTTCGTGAATATATTGGCTCTCATAAAAGTAAACATTCGGGAAGTACTTTTTCCGGGAACACATTAACTAGTTATTACGTTTTGGTGCATTAAAAATTACCAAATATTGGGAATATTCCTTAAACCGATATTATATAAAGCGGACTCGACTGTAATTATTTTTTACTCTAGCGAAGTGCCCGTTCTTTGCAAAAGAAAGCGTAACTTACTCTCTTATAAAACATTTTAAAAGTTTTACTGAAGCAAATATTATAAGGAGAATTTCAAAAGAATTAAAAGTTTTTTTTTAATCCTAATAGCTAAATAGCTGAAACGTAACTATGTTTTTTATTTATTTATTTATTTCATAAAAGAAATGCACACTGCAGATTGAAATCCATTTACAGTGATGCATAAAAGGACAAATTACAAAAAACAAAATTAAAAAAGATAAAATACAGAGATAAAATAAATACCAGTCATGACTGCAAAAGTTCAAAACACTTAACTCTAAAGATTTTAAAAGACATGTTAAAAATATCCAAATCCAAAGAAAACTTATTATAAATTTTATAAAATTTATATAACGAAAAGTATATGTAACTAGCTGAAGTACCCGTCCTTGACGGGTTAGTGAATGCAAATTTCCAAAAAGCAAGAACTTTCGTCAGCATTGTAGGAGTACACAGAATGGATGTAGTATGTTGCCAAAGTAAAGAAAGCGAAGTTATAATTTTAATGTATTGTTAAAATATTACAGGTTAGAGAGTCACTAAGTAATATCATTTCATTCGCTTTGGTCGTAATTATCTGATGCGCGAACGAATATTGACGCATATTGAAATAATTTTCGCAAAATCTCAAAATCTAATCAACATTTTTGAAAAATTTTGAAGGCTAGAATTTAAGTTGAGTGACAACCTATCCTGTCACCCAATTTAGTTCCATTCCCTGCAGTCTTTATTTCGTGATGCTGGAACATTTCAGCATTTTAAAACGATTTTCGCAAAATCTCAAAATGTAATCAATATATTTTAAAATTTCAACGCCTATAAATTAAGATTAGCAACTACCTAACCTATCACTAAATTTCGTATCATTCGTATTAGTCGTTATTACGTGATGTTTGAAGAAATATAAGCGTATTTTGAGAGAATTTTCACAAAATCTCAAAATCTAATAAAAATGTTTAAAAAATTGGACACCTATAGTTTATGTTGAGCTACCATATATCATGTGACCAAATTTCATATCATTCGCTTTAGTCATTATTACTTAATGCGGGAACAAAGATTCACTCAGTTTTAAACGATTTCCGCAAAATCTCGAAATCTGATCATTTTTTTTAATTAGATGCTTATAGTTTAAGGTGAGTGACCACCTATCATTTCACCAAATATCATTTTTTCACCTTTGCAGTTATTACGTGATGTGCGAACACAAATTTACGCAGTTTGAAATGATTTTCGCAAAATCTCAAAATCTAGTCAAGATTTTTTTTTAATTCGACGCCTATGTTTTACGTTGAGTGAGCACCTATCATGACACCCAATTTCATATCATTCGCTTCAGTCGTTTTTACGTGATGCTTGAACACAAATTTACGCAGTTTGAAAGGATTTTCGCAAAATCTAAAAATCCAATCAAGATTTTTTGAAAATTCGACGCCTATGTTCTAAGTTGAGTGACCACCTATCATGACACCCAATTTCATATCATTCGCTTTAGTCGTTTTTACGTGATGCTTGAACACAAATTTACTCAGTTTGAGAGGATTTTCGCAAAATCTCAAAATCCAATCAAGATTTTTTAAAAATTCGATGCCTATGTTTTAAGTTGAGTGACCACCTATCATGACACCCAATTTCATATCATTCGCTTCAGTCGTTTTTGCGTGATGCTTGAACACAAATTTACGCAGTTTGAAACGATTTTCGCAAAATCTGAAAATCCAATCAGAATTTTTTAAAAATTGGACGCCTATGTTTTAAGTTGAGTGACCACCTATCATGACACCCAATTTCATATCATTCGCTTCAGTCGTTTTAGCGTGATGCTTGAACACAAATTTACGCAGTTTGAAACGATTTTCGCAAAATCTGAAAATCTAATGAAGATTTTTTAAAAATTGGACGCCTATGTTTTAAGTTGAGTGACCACCTATCATGACACCCAATTTCATATCATTCGCTTCAGTCGTTCTTGCGTGATGCTTGAACACAAATTTACGCAGTTTGAAACGATTTTCGCAAAATCTAAAAATCCAATCAAGATTTTTTGAAAATTCGACGCCTATGTTCTAAGTTGAGTGACCACCTATCATGACACCCAATTTCATATCATTCGCTTCAGTCGTTTTTGCGTGATGCTTGAACACAAATTTACGCAGTTTGAAACGATTTTCGCAAAATCTGAAAATCTAATCAAGATTTTTTAAAATTCGACGCCTATGTTTTAAGTTGAGTGACCACCTATCATGACACCCAATTTCATATCATTCGCTTTAGTCGTTTTTACGTGATGCTTGAACACAAATTTACGCAGTTTGAAGGGATTTTCGCAAAATCTCAAAATTTAATCAAGATTTTTTAAAAATTCGACGCCTATGTTTTAAGTTGAGTGACCACCTATCATGACACCAAATTTCATATCATTCGCTTCAGTCGTTTTTACGTGATGCTTAAAAAAAAAAGCGTCACGGACAGAATGACAGAATGACAGACAGACAAACTTTTTTTTGAGGGTGGCATCGGATTCCCGAGTGCTTGAAACGGATAGAAATCGCAAAATTTTTGAATTCCAAGAAATGTACAGACAAAAGTCTAATTTTATTTATATAGATTATATTTTATAATTGCCTTAAAAAATACCTTTTCCTGACATTACTGCTGTACGAAAACAAGCAATGCGCGAAATATCCAGGAGGACGAAGATGTCGCGGATATTAATTATATCTTACATGGGGATCGGCTCTAGCAAATTTGGAGCCCTCTACGAAGATTTTTAACGGAGTCCTTTAGAACATGTTTTTTTTTTTTTTTTTGAGGGGATGGGAGTTCTGGACAAGACCGCCCACTTAGTTACACTACCTGCCAAAGTTTATATCATCCGACCAAGGTTCGCGCTGCCACGCATACGTGGAAAATTTACCTGCAGAAGCTTTAATTTGGTGTTGCAAAGTTTGGGAGGGATTTCCTGGCATCGAAGTTTGGATTTTTAGTATGTAAATTGAACACGGAGATACACTAAAGGAGTAGATACTCTCCATAGCTGCTTGCTGGATTTGTGGTACCCAGACTAAGTTTCAAACATATAAACATTGGAAATCGAGTAAGGTGCAGCGATCCGAGCGGTTAAAGAATGAACTTTATGGCTTCATTTTTCAACCAACACGTGACTCTCAACCAATCAAATACAATTGTAGAGTTTGCTGACAATCAAATTGTTGATTCTGATTGGTCCAAATTCATATTTTCCACCGACACGTGACTGAAATAGCCTCGTATCGATATCGTCCATAAAAGCATGCTGACTACTAACTAGTTTTACACATGTTTTTAATTTCCGAGCCTAGTATGTGAATGAGATTACGTAGTAGCCTTAGTAAAAAATGAATTAAAAAAGGGGGAAAAAATGTTCTATTTTATGAATGAAATATTGAGTCTATAGCTGACGTACGGTGTATAAGCTACGGTGTAACAGCTATTAACTATATCAACTATAAGCTGAATTAGCTTTAAAATTTAGATATTAATTGTTTAATTAAATTTGAATCAACTGAATCGAATGCTGTCTTCAGACGCTAGCTCACTTTAAATAGCTTGAATCTATCGTCAATAATCAAATAAAATTATTTTTTGTAGGAAATATCGATAAATAATTAGAAAATGCCGATAGGAGTAAAGGGTACAGGCAAACTCATTGAGGCCAACTTTAAGTAGCCCTTATCTCATGAATGGACAAACTGCACTGATGAAAATGCTTTATTGAATGTTGAAAAAAAATGTTTGATTCAACAAAATTTAGTTGGGACTATTTCAACCGAATGCTTTTTAACAAAATTTTCATTAAATGAACAAAATATTTCGTGGAATTAATGAAAATTTTATTGATTCGACACAAATATTTGTTTCAAATAGAGCCAACGAAAATTTCGTTGAATCGACAAAACATTTTTTTCAGTTCGGATAAGAGGTTAGTAAAAAATAGAATAATAATATAAGAATGAAATGAATTAAAATCTTTCTCTCAAAGCGAAAAATATTTTTTTAATAAATAGAGTATGTGAATGTACACAAATGAAATAAAACAATCACAATACTGCCATACTTCTGTCAGGAATGAGATTTTAAAAATGTACAGAAAGAAAATACCACACATACAAAAAGTTAAGACAAGATAATAAAAATATATAAAAAGATATATGTAATGGTACGAATTTTTGGGGCAACCCGCTGCTCTGGGTGCTTAAAAGGGTTTAAAATTTGTATTCTACGCTTCAAATAGATAAATTTTGCTTTTTGTTGCATCAAAATCGGCCAACTAGAACCGGAGATATGGAGGTTTCGGTTTGCCATTGTTTTTCAATGGAGGTTCTAGAAATCTCGAGAAATATTAGTTCTAGGGCTTCGATCTCTTCACATTTGAGGACTTATTTTTGGCGCCAAATTTGGCGATATTTCGCCAAAAGTCGCCAAGCTTGGCGACTTTTGGTCATTTGGCGCGTTTTTCCCAATGGGGCCTGGAAGTTGTATTTCCTGCATTAAAAACGCATAATAACCTAACATTTCTCTTCTATGACGTAATCAGAAGTCCCGCTTTATCTGGAATCTTCGAGGAATATACTTTTCTAGAAACTGCTCGCAGCTTCTGCCTCCTCTATAAATTCCACCAGCGCTCTGCCCCGACAGTTCAGTGCGAGTTGAACGCTCAATGTGTGAAGAGCTGTCAGTGAGAGTACGCTTGCTTTGTGAATTGATAGTGCTATAGAAGCCGTGTTTTAGCTTGCTTTACGAAGCTGTTTTCAAAGTGCTGTGTGTAAATTCTTCATTGCTGTGTCTTAAGGGATTGTGTACGATATCTCTTGAATATTTTCACTGAATTTTTGCCTGTGAAAGTGACTTATTTTGTGTGAGAAATACAGCATTTGTGAGAGCTTCTGATCTAAGAGAACTGTTAAAAGCACATTACTGTTTAATTGTGCTTGTGAATTTTGTACAGCTGATTGTTCTACGAAGTTCTAGAAGCAATAAAGTTATATTCCATCCTGACCATTGGACTTTTTATCAGCACGTTCTACACCAACCGGACTTTAGAACGACGAACCCCGGAAACAAGAAGAGTAGTTCCGCAGCAGTATATATAATAATTTTACATTTTTTGCAATTTAGTGTCCTGCATTTAAGTCTGTTTAACCACATGCGCAAAATTAAAATAAACCGGCACGTGCTTAATATCTCACTGTTTACTTAACCATATCTTATTTCAGCTGGAAAAATACATAATACACAAAATATACAAACCAGATGTAAAATGAATTCTTTTTTATTAAAAGACTTTTTTTCCCTTTCTTTTTCCGGCTAAGTGTGTTACATATTTCACTCTGTTCGTCAGCTGAAAACGTAATTAAAATAAAAATAGTTGCGTTTAATTTATATTTTAGAAACAAAATAATATTTCATCGAGTAATTAGGGAGTTGAAATTAGAAAAAAAAGGCACGACATTATGGAAGGAAAATAAATTTTTATTTTCTACCTGGAAAACCTTAGTCTAAAAAAAATTGAACTTTTACTTTTGCAGCTGTTTTGTAAAAAATAAAATGCTACAAAATCGCTAGGTACACGCATAACTAATAAATTCACTTTCTACTAAATATCTTACAGATAGATCACAAGCAAAACCATATTTCACCTAGTAAAATAACGGGCCGAAATTAGAAACTGTAAAGGAACTTTCAAAATATATTTAAATATATTTATTTCTACAAAACATGTAACTGCCATAAAATAAAGTTGGTTTTTGCAGTTTTTTGCACGCGCTGGAGCATTTCCTCTTCGTGTCAAATGACAACTCGTACAATTTATTGCCCTGCATTTTGAAAAAGCGTGCAGTAAAGACATAAAAGTGCAAAAACAACGTTGGAAGTGAAAAAAACGGGAAATTTCCGGTTATATGTTAAGACGGAATTAGGAAATTTAAATCTCATGAATAAGTTCGTAAGTAGAGAAAATTATTCACGTTTGTTCTGAAGCAGAATGTATATGTTTGCATGTTTTTTTATGAAATATGACTGAATAAAAACATAAATTTAGCAATCCAAGATTAAGTGTAGGTATAAATATATATCATGTGTAAAACACTTATACAAGCGTTAGGCATTTTAAAATCTTTATCGAGAAAATGAAGACTTTAAATTTTATTATTGTCTTGCTTTATTTCAGGGATATATAGAGTATTCCTCCAGAATAGTACAAAAGATAATAGTAAGACGAGTTGATCTAGTGTTTACTTATTTAAACTTCCTAAATAGGAAACCAAACATGAAAAATCTATATAAAATTGTCGTGAAAAGAAAACTTATTTCAAAAACAGTGAGAGTTGCAATTTTGAAAGAGAAAATACAAAATGGTGTATAAATTTCTAGTAGAAATTTTACGTGCAGTGTGTCCCACCTAAATAAGTACACCTTTATTTTGTGCCGCAAATGTGTGTAAAACAGATGAGTATTAACGTATGTGTTAAGAAAGTATGCACAGAAATAGGTATTTACAGGAAAAATCTCACGCCCTACCCCACCTGGGCAGGAATAAAAAATAAATGTGTAAAAACAGAGAGAAAGTCAAGGGTCCCGCCGAAGTAAAATCAGTACTGTTAACAGCCTATATATTCTCTATGTGTACATATGACTTTGACTAGTGAATGTAGCATATCATTTACCAATCCTTGGAGGACGGTAGCATCAATATTACCACCAGTGTTCAAAGATGGCGACCTTCAATTCTGCCACAGACTGAAACTGTCAGACTTCGAATATTCATCCCTACTCAAGATACTCCAAGCATTTTCTTGGGGATTGAGGAAAAACTAAAAGGGCAGGACATTTCATGATGTACAACCCATCATAAAAAAAACATTCTCAGGAGGATTTTGCAACATGAATGTGTACATTGACCTGATGGAAAAACATTGCAAATGGCAGAAAATGGGTTTATGGCATTTGTTGGTACTCAGCAGATTTTACATGGTCTGAAGGAAAAGACAAGTTCAGTTTATCACTAGCTAAAGCCTCTCCATATTGTACAATGAGCCTTTTACAGACGAAGCAACAGCTCCTGAACTTTATCCATAAGCAAAGAGTAGATTTGGCCAAATGTCATCAAACCGGCTAGAATCAGGAGTGTCGGGTTTTGGTCTCAGATGAAAAAAAAAGAAATAGTAATTTGAATGACGCGCATGGCGTTGAGTTCTACTGACATAACATGACACGAGAAAATCTTCCTTAAAACACAAGCTGCAGGCTCATTATATGGTGTGGAGAGGCTTTACCTGGAGATAAACTTAACTTGGCTTTTCCTTCAGGCTATATAAAAGTTACTGATTACCAATAAATGTTATAAACCCATTTTATGCCATTTGCAGCGAGAACTGAAGGCCGAAGTTTGATTTTCCGTCAGATCAATGTACCCATTCATGTTGCAAGATCCTCCTGAGAATCGTTTTTCGATGATGGGTTGTTGTACATCATGAAATATCTTGCCTCTTTTAGCTTTTTCTCAATCCCCAAGAACATTCTAGGGGTATCCTGAGAAAGGATGAATATTCAAATGTCAGACTGCTTCAACGTGTGGCAGAATCGAAGCTCGCCATCTTTGAACTCTGGCCAATATTGATATTACCGCCCTCTGATGGTTGGCAAATGATGTGTTACATCAGCTATTCAAAGTCATAGGTAAACATGGAGAATATATTGGCTGTTAACAAGACCTTCTTTATTTCACAGACACATTCCATTTTCTTACACATTTAATTTTTATTTCTTCCAGATGTTGCAGGGGTTGAGTATTTGTCTTGTAAATACGTATTTATGTGCATTCTTTCTTAATATATTTGTTTCGTTCTTATTTCTCTGTTACGCATCCAGTTACGGCACACAATCTAGGTGGCTTTATATAGGTGCGATACACTGCAATTTAAAAATAGTAGTTTGAACTTTATAAATGAAAAGAGAAATAAAAATATGTGAACTGAATAACAATACATTGCCGCTTGTTCGGGTTTCTATCGGATTGAAAGTATATGATAAGAAAAATAAAGATATGCTCCAATAGCATACTTAATCATATATATGAAAATAAAATATGTCTCTTGTAGAGCGTTAAAAATTAAAAATAAACGTTCATTTGTATAATAAAACCTTCCACAAGGAGCACCAAAAAAAGCATAAATTTACCTTTTTCGCTATCCAGTATTACGCATTTATCCTTGTTTGGCCAATAGTATACAATAGGTAGTATACAATTTAAACAGTTTTACCATATTAAATGTTATTCGAAGAAAAATAATGAAATGTAGTATAAATGTTATTGAAGAAAAGGAAATATTATTCAAAGAAAACCTTCTAATGCTCAAGAGGAGGGCTAATGGGTCTCCTTCCAACCTCCCCCCCCCCTATAAATGAAGGTTGGGTATGTAAGGTAATTACCCAACCTTATTGTGGTAATTATAAGTAATTAAGGTAATAATTAAGGTACACTTACCTTAGTAATTAAGGTAAACTTACTTATGTTTAATATCGAAAAGTTTAGCAACAGATTCGTATTTCAACGGGAAAAACACGACATAAAATTAAAAAACTACAACTCATTTCCTAAAACTAAAAAAAATGCGTAATTTTATTTATGCATGTTTTATCTTAAAATGTGAAGCTTTTTTTTTTGTAATTTTTACTTTTGCTGCATTTGCAACATTTCTTGCGATTGTCACATGGAGGTTAGGATTTATTACACTGTTAATTTTTAGTGCTTGCAGTTAAGGCATAAATCTTCAAAAGCAACATTCAGTATTCAAAATCATGAATTTTATGCATGGGTATACATTCAAGCGGGTTTATTATGCTAAATGTCATGAATGGGACATTTGTGTTTAAAGAAAACATTAATACTTTTTTAAAGGCACATGGAACACCTCGACGAGTAAAAAGAGGCAGTTTTTGCAAAATATTTTAGAACATGTTTTATAGTTCGAAATAGAGATACAAGTGAAACTTTTTACCCTCTGTACATACACACACTATAAGTCCATATATAAATTTAAAAAAATAATTTTACTCATATATAATTTTTAAAAACTAATTCACTTTTTACTTATCTCTACGAAATTTTTTGAACTGTATGTCAATTTGGTACTTTTCTAAAGAACTATTGAGCTTATCACTTTAACATTTGGTACGATATAAGAAAACATACAATCTGAGAACAATTAAAAGCGATTTTTATTTTGGCTAAAAAGAAATAAATTTAAAAATAGTTTACTAGAAAACTTTAAAAATCATCAAAATTAGAGATGCAAAAAATCATTGTTTTTAAAATTTTTTCACTCGGATCTCTACTGTTAGGTATCTTTAAAGAAACAAGTTTGCTAAATAATTCTGGAAAGTTTCAACTGTTAACATGAAACATCTTTTTAGAAAAGTGTACCAAAGCATAAGAAAACACATTTTGAGAAAAAGGCAAAAAGCTAAAGGTTTATTGCAGCCAAACCACGTTTGTTTACATTTTTAACGCATTTTTTGAGTGTTTATACATCCGCAACTGACAAAAGTTATATATGTATCTAATCGTCTCACTCTGCTCTATTGTTTTGGCTGATAATTAAAAATTCGAAAATTTAAGCTAATTTATGCTCCATGTGTCCTTCAATAAAAATGTTTGCGTCCTTTGTTTGTTTGAAAAATACTAAAATGTGGGATCGCATTTAATAGAAAGTTATCGGTTATATAACATTGTAATAAATATGAATGAATTCAGCTCGTGAAAACTAAATTTAACGATTGTTCCAGAAAATCGTACCACCTGTACCACAAGAATGCACAGAGCTTGCGCAAAATTATAGTACAAACTGTCAATAATTTGTTAACAAAAAATAATAAAAAATCTGAAACACTGTCATATTTTAAATACAGGCTGCAGTGCTATACATTAAAAGCGTATCATAATAGATGCGTCGTCCCTATTTTCTTTCCTTATTCAATGAAAAACTTTTCAGAATTCTATATTAAAATCGTTTGCTATAACTGTTTAACAGTCTTCGTCAGGCATATTCTGACTATACATCTCCTTTGTAATAAACTGCAGCGTTTACCAGGTTCTCGTCAAATATGGAAAATATCACCAAGATGATTCCAGCTTTAGAGAACTTTTTTGTGCCAAACATGGCGATAAATCATCAAAAATTGCAAACCTCGGCGACTTTTAGAGTTCTATTCTCCGCCTCCATTCGCGAATGAACGAAAATGTGTCGCCTCAAGTCGGTCCACAAAAATGTGTTGACGCAAATTGGTCCACAAAAATTTGTCAACTATAAGCCTGGAGTGAACGAAATAACATTGAAGCGCTAATAAATACAGCAAACCTCGGGGCTTTTAATAACGTAGTCATAAACTTTAGCGGAGTCCCGCAGTGTTCTGGGCGCTAAGTGAAGCAGCATCCAGCTTGGCCAGTGCTTGGGAGGGTGAACTTCCTCTCGACTCGACAGCTGTGGGACCGTGTACGCAAATGGGAGCTGGGAAAATCTATCGTGGCTCCAATGTCCTCCACGTTCTTAAACGATACTTCTGAGGGGTGCCGATTTCAGGGGGTTGGTCGCTCCCCTGGAATTGGTTCAAAATTAGGCGACTCCGAGCTGAGTCGGTCTTACTCAGACTCTCACTGGGGCTTATTAAAATGGAAGCCGCCCCTTCCACCCATCGCCTGCCTATATGGAGGATCTGGCACCGCCACGTAGTTCCAGAGGGCATTAGAACAACAACAACAACAAACTTTATGGAATGAAAAAGGTCTGTAATTCTATGCTTGAGTTTCTCTTGCTGGGGCATGTAGTCCTGTAAAACTTTTTTGACGTATCCGTACATAAAAAAAAAAATCTAAGCGGGTTAAATCTGGCGATCGAAGAGGCCACTGAATTGGACCACCACGACCAGTCCATATGTTTGCGAAATGTTGATTAAGGCAATTGCGCGTAGATGCCGACCCATGAGGAAATGCGCCGTCCCGCTGAAAAGTCAAACTGCCAAACCTTCTGAGCTGGGCTCTTCTGAATATCTTGACAAAGTCATAACAGAATTTTTGATACAGAATTATAGGAAACGAAAAATCAGCACTCTTGTAAATCAGGCATCATTCAAGTACCTGTTTCGTACAAATAGTTTTTTCACATTTGATTTTATAAAGTGGTCCAACCATTCTCGGCCACCCTGTATATAACATTTCAAAAAACAGGGAATTCACCTTTTCCGTGACAAGTTTTAAATTCATGCATCCAGCTCTTTTTGAATTGCACATTCCCAGTCATTCAGAAAGAAAAAAAAAAGGATTTAATATCTTAAAATTCAGAACGAAATTATGTTTCCTAAAGTAAAACAACAAGCTGAAATTACAAACCAGAAGCAGCCTTTTAGAACTGACTAAAATGAATAATTTTATTAAATTTTGCAAAGAATGTTCTGTCCCGAAATATCTTAAGATTTACATTCGTTGCATTTAATTTACACTTCTTGTGCGCTTTACACAAAAAGGTATAATTTTTTATCGTGTAATTTTATACCGTGATATAAAGACACCAAAATTAAAGCAAAATTCTGGAAAAAAAGAAAATTTTCAGTTATGATTATTCATGTAGCCGCAGTTAGGTTTATAAAAGTTATTAACAGTTTTTGAGCTATAAGGAATAATACACAATTCTTTAATTCGAAAATATGTTTATTAAAAAAGCGAAAAAGGATATTTTAAAATTTGAAAGTAATATATTAAATCTTCATTACGCTTTTCGTGCGTTATGAATGATGATATTTAGCTTCTTAAGTGCTTAATTCGAATATACATGGTGATTCAAAAGGGGATTTATAGGTGCCTATAAGAGAGTGTATATCAAATCGACTTTTCTGAGTTTGCCAAATATCTTGTAACTTAGTGTCATCTATCAACTTTTTTTTGTACCATTTTTCCTATAAGAAAACAAAAATCTGTAATTTTTGTATGTCAGGAATCATTCATTCATATAACCGGTTCGTACTTACAATTCATTTTTCAAATTTAACTTCTAAAAAGACCCCCACCCATAGTCCTAGATCCGTCGTGCAGATAATTGGACTTAATCCCACAACACAACACAACACACAACTCAAATTTAACTTTGTAAAATCCCTATCAATTCTCTATGTTAATCTCAAACCGGAAAATTGAAATTCTGAACTGTATTTAAATTAAATAAATGTACTTAAAGTAACCACATACATTTTTTTAACATTTTGTAAATGCTATTAAAATTTCGTGCATTTCCATGAAAGTGGAAATAAATATTTATAAAAGAAAAAATTCAGTTGAAATCATGTAGCTTTTTAATGAATACTTAGTAAGTTTTTACAACAAAAGCTAAAATTTGCAACTATTATAATTTGTTTGACAATTTGTGCTTTTTGCATGAATGCTACACGAGAAACTACATACAAAAACTACAAGTCTGGTTTGCTAATTAGTTTAGAATACATTATTTTACATTAAATTGCATTTGAATTGAATTTTTAATTGAAAAACCGCAAGGAATTTAAATTTAAATAAGAAACTCAATTACTTTGTCATTATAAACCTCAATTTTACTTATTTTGTACTTTAATTAGATTAGGAATTTTCTCATTTCTTTTTAAGTTAAGCCTGCTACTTTAAGCCTGGTAATTAGCTTCAAACATATTTTTTTAACTTTAAGTTTGTGTCATTGAAAGTCAAAATGAGATCATCTCCCTGCGGGAAAGAGGGGCTGCCTTGGTTGGCGGACTTTTTAAAGGGTTCTAACACGTATTCACGTTACATCTGGAGAAAGCTGACAAAAACACCAAGCTGCTAGATCGACAGTAGTGCGATAGGCCCGAATCCGGGACCTGCACACTTCAGCAGTCTACCATGCTCACTATATTCCTATCACGAAAAAATCTGTAGTGACCCCACTCGACTTTCCGAACACTTACGATTAAGATCATTACCAAGCATTTAAATAAATTTTGATCGATGAATAATTCAAACATATACACTAAATTGAATCTTAATCTAATTCGCTGTTTAAACGCTAGCGGACTTTCAAGAATTTCTAACCATATGCCATAGTGTAAAATAAATCTTTGTCGTAGCCCTGTAGAAAAACTATACGTCCTATACACATCAAAATCAATGCCGGTCTTGCGACGGTGGTGTATAACCTACATACCCAATTTGAACTCAATCGAATGCGCCGTTTAGGAGCTATCGTTTTCACTCACACACACACACACACACACACACACACACACACACACACACACACACACACACACACACACACACACACACATACATACATACATACATACATCTCGTAAAAATAGCATAAATGAATTCGGAAGACCTCAAAACGTGTCAATACACCCAAATCTCGAAGTCGAATTTTTTCATGATTACAATACTTTCCTTACGTGGTACATGTTCGCAAAGTAAAAATGGCGAGGTTCAAATGCATTCGGAAACGTTCAGTCTTATGATGAAATTTTCAACAGCTTTTCCACAATTCACACATCATTGAGAACTCATTTTATGAACGGTGTGTTTTTTTACTTTCCGAACATGTACCATGTAAGGAAAGTATTGTAATCATGAAAAAATTCGAATTAGAGATTTTGGTTTTTTTACACGTTTTGAGGGCTTCTGAATCCATTTATGCTATTTTTACGAGATGTATGTATGTATGTGTGTGTGTGTGTGTGTGTGTGTGTGAGTGTGTGTGTGTGTGTGTGTGTGTGTGTGTGTGTGTGTTTGTGTGTATGTGAGTGAACACGATAGCTCCTGAACGGAGCATTCGATTGAGCTCAAATTGGATATATATCTCATAAACCACCGTCGCAAGACCGGTATTGATTTTGATGTGTATAGGACTTATAGTTTTTCTACGGGGCTACGACAAAGATTTATTTTACACTATGGCATATGGTTAGAAATTCTTGAAAGTCCGCTAGCGTTTAAACGATACATTCGATTGAGCTCAAATTCGGTATACATGTTATAAACCACCATTCTAAGACCGGTATTGATTTTGGTGTGTATAGGACTTATAGTTCTCCTAAAGGGCTACGACAAAACTTTCTTTTATGTTATGGCATAATGGCATATGGGGAGAAATTCTTGAAAGTGCGCAAGCGTTTAAACGGTGCATTCGATTGAGTTTCAATTTGGTATATATGTTTGAATGATTCATCGATTAAAATTTATTTAAGTGCTTGGTAATGATCTTAATCGTAAGAGTTCGGAAAGTCGAGTGGAGTCACTCCAGATTTTTTTTCTTTCATTTCTGGAAGAGTCCATGGAATCTTTGGTATTCTTTTTCCTTTTCATAAAGCCCAAAGAAAGCCTCATGTTGTCCAATCACTTGTTGCGCGATTCATGTCTCAGCAAAAATTTCAAAAATTTTTGTGTTCATCTTTTAGCATTTCTAAGAGCTTCTAGTTTATTTATTCTGTACATTGTAAGGCTAGTAAATAGGTGTAACGTGTACTTTAAGAAGTGATATTAAGGCTAAGTTATCCCTATTTATATATATATATATATATATATATATATATATTAATGCTGCGTTTCTAAACATGTGGGGCGCGACCCCCAAGGGGGGCGCAGAGCGTTTGCCAGGGAGGCGCGAGAAAAACCAAAGAGGAAAGTAGTGATGCAAGTTTTTTAAAAAATCATCATATTTACTCAAAAATATATCCATTTTCGCATAAAGTGTTCATTCAAATGTTGATTGTTAAAAATTAAAAAACTGAATGCATGCTGAAAAATGTGAGGGGGGGGGGACACCTTTTGTTGGGGGGGGGGGCGCGACGTTAAAAAGGTTGAGAACCGCTGTATTAATGACTATATCATTTTATCTCTCACCCCCTTTATTGAAAATTTTCCGAAAAATGTGTCCCAAAAAAGCGACCTAAAAATGCGACATAATTTTACATATATTTAAATACTATTAGTTCACAACAGCTTTAATCTATTGTTACACTATTTCGTAAGCTGTAGAATATGCATCACATGTATTTTCTACATATATTTAAATAATATTAGTTCCCAACAGCTTTAATCTATTGTTTCAATATTTCGTAAGCTGTAGAATATGCATCACATGTATTTTCTACATATATTTAAATACTATTAGTTCACAACAGCTTTAATCTATTGTTTCAATATTTCGTAAGCTGTAGAATATGCATCACATGTATTTTTCTATAAATAGCTTACAGCCATAAAAATTTCAACATAGGGTATGTATTATATATTTGCCTGGTATATTACCAGGCAAAATACACGAAAGATGAGATATCACATGCCATAGTAACTTAATATCGTTTTAATATGACAATAATGAAACTAAAAAAGTAAAAATTAGGGGGGGTTCAAGGGGGGGGGGTTCTCCCACTGAAGAGGCTGGAATAGCCTAGTTTTTATTTAATACATAACATATAATAAGAGAAACCACATATAAACACCACTGTCGGTTTCTCTAATTAGTTTGGAATACCATTTTCCACATTGACTTGCATTTGAACTGAATTTTATTCTTAAAAAACTGCACGGAATATAAATTGAAAAATGAAATTCAATTACTCTGTCTTAAAAAAGCGCAATTTTTACTTATTTTGTGCTTTAATTAGATTCGAAATTTTGTTAACTTTTTAAAAAACTAAGCCTGCTACTTTAAGCATGGTAATTAGCTTAAAATATATTAACTAAGGCAAAATATGCCGACAGTTTTCAAATAAAACCTGACTATTTTAAAAAGTTGTACTGCTGATTTTATGACAGCAGAAAAAATATAATTAGGTTTGTATAAGCAATAATTTTATGGCGGAAAAAAAGAACTTTCTGAATTAAGATAACTTTTTTATGCCTTTTGTTAGTTTATTTATTCTACAGCGATGGAAAACAGTGCAAATAATTTAAGCTCTAAAATTTCAGTATTAAAAATCGATTTAAATTGAAATGCAATCTTGTAAAATATATTTTTTGTGGAATAGTAATTATTCTTTATTTAATTATTACACTGATTATTGTTTAGTTATTTAATCAATTTTTAAATCATTTTGAGTCTTGATATTACAGTGATTATTTAATAAGTAAATGAAAACAACGTTTACGACCCCACGTCTCTGTTTGATTCTCAGCCACCTTGGTTCCCTCTACCGCTCGTTGCCTATTTTTTAAAAGAGTTCCGAATAGACGTACAAGGAAGTCAGCTGATGTGCACATCAGATTTTTAAAAAACACGTTCAAGCAGAACTATGAAACGTATTTTTCAGCTGTAAGAAAACGTTCAGAACGTGATTTGTGCTGCAAAACATATGATTTCGCATTCTAATCGACTACAGTCAAACCTCGTTATATGGCCACCCGCTTATAAGGTCAACCCGCTTATATGGTCACTTTTGTAAAGTCTCGACAGACTGTATAGGTATTCTATATATTTTAATATCGCTTATATGGTCATGCCATCCTAGCTATACCCGCTTATATGGTCACTTTGAAATTTGTGGGAGATATTTCTGAGAACTGACAAAGCTACACTCTCAAAAAAATTTTTTTTTTCAATTCACGGAAATGTTGCAGCAATCAGATGTTGCCAGAATATTTCCGTTAATTGACGAATATCCGTCAATTAACGGGATTAACGTATTTTTGGGCAGCAGTGCTGCCGGAATATTTCTGTTATTTGACGAATATCCGTTTCTTTTTTTCTCCTGTCAATTGAAGAAACCTCTCCGGATTGACGAAATTTGGACGAATTTTTTTTTCCTCTTCTTCAGATTTCGGGAAGAAGAATTCACGGAAATAATACGTTTCCAAGGAGTACGGAAATTACTCGTAGAAAATTGAGGAATGAGTTAGTGTATAAAGACGAACTTATCTGAGAGTGTATCTTTCAGTAAGAGATAAGTGATCTAGACTTACTCCGTTGTGTTGATAAGGAAAGGGACAGTTTGTAGCATTACAAAAGGGCTTAACTCCCACCCACGTTTACTACTAAATAAGCCAGTCATTTCTTTGAAAAGAGGGATGGGCTCCAAGTTTGTTTCACGCGCTTTCTCACTGGACTTTCCTAGAACACTGTTGGGTGCTTTTTACGCAATCTGGGGCCTCAGAGGAACATTTCAGAACAGTTAGTGATCTTGAAAAAGTAGAGGTAAGAACACCTACAGCGAAGGAAAGGCAATCCTACATAAATGAATATTTTAAATATTTGAATTGTGATTTTTATTAGGTTGTAACGAAAGTTTTCCGCCACTCCAAGTACTGCCTGCACAAGCAGTTCGCGTTGGTGTCTTTGCCAATATTTTGTTAAACGATTTTTGTTATTTGAAAGAAAAAGACTTGTTTTAGAGCACTGTGTTGTGAAATCCGTAAAACAATAGCGTTATGATTAAGTATAAGGTGTCTGAAATAGAACTACCACGCTACCAGATTGATCAATCATTTACTCTCAGTTCTGTCGCAAAAAGTCAGCTACAGAATGACACTGAATCATGTGTACAGCTTAAGGTACTACTGTTGTATCCTATGACACTGTGAAGATTTGGTTCCGAAAATTCAAAAACGAGGACTAGGATATTAAAGAAGCAGAGCGCTCTGACCAAACTACTGATGCTGATGAGGTCCGCCTACGACAATCTGTGGAAGAAGATAAAATATTCATCCACGAGAGCTAGCTAAAAGAGTTAGACTTTAGTGCCATGTCCATTAGTCGCGCTAAGCGACATATAAGGTCAATAGCTGGGTACCGCGTGAGATGACTCAAGCAAATCAGGCGGAAAACTTTCGTTACAACCTGATAACTTTTGTAAGTATATTAAGCATCAATTAGTATTTTCTTGTTTAGTATCTAATTACTGCATCAATATTTAAATACAAAATATTAATGTAATAACGATATATAATTTTGATTTATATATTTATATATGTAATATTGCGTGCAAAAGCATGTATCTCAGTTAAAATAGATGGCTGGTACTTGTATAGGATATATGGTCATCCCGCTTATAATGTCACTTCTTTTCTACGTCCCCACGGGTGACCTTATAACGAGGTTTGACTACTTCCATAAAACAAGAAAAATAAGTCATGTCAAATCATTACTGCATCACCTCATTTATGTATGGGGCATGTTTCCTAACTGCGATTGTTTTACGGGTTCGTACACAAATAAAAAAAATCTGGAGTGACTCCACTCGACTTTCCTAACACTTACGATTAATATCATTACCAAGCATTTAAATCAATTTTAATCGATGAATAATTCAAACATACATACCAAATTGAAGCTCAATCGTATGCACCGTCTAAACGCAAGCTCACTTTCAATAATTTCTCCCCATATGCCATAATGTAAAAGAAATCTTTGTCGTAGCCCTGTAGAAAAATTATAAGTCCTATACACATCAAAATCAATACCGGTCTTACGATGGTGATTTGTAACATATATACCCAATTTTAGCTCATCGAATGTACCGTTTAAACGCTAGCGCACTTTCAAGAATTACCTCCCAAAGGCCATAATGTAAAAGAAATCTTTGTCGTAGCCCTGTAGAAAAACTATGTGGATATTAGTGATCTTGTCCTATACACACCAAAATCAATACCGGTCTTGCGACGGTGGTTTATATAATATATACCCAATTTGAGCTCAATCGAAAGCCCCGTTTTGGAGCTATCGTGTTCACGCACACACGCACGCACACACACACACAAGTAAGCACCCACGCACGCACACGTAAAAATAGTATAAATGAATTCAGAAGACCTCAAAACGTGTAAATACACCAAAATCTCGAAGTCAAATGTTTTTCATGATTACAATACTTTCCTTACATGTACCATGTAAGGAAAGTAAAAATGTTACTTTCTGAAAATTTGCGAGAGGAATTTTTTGCTCAACTGAGTCTGATTTCAGACCTTATTTTCGACATTTATTTTTTCAATTTACATTGAAAAACTGATATGGAATGTTACCACCCTTTTGGGACAACCTGTAGAATTTGTTCATTTTGTAAAGTAATTCTGTTGGACTTAAAAATTCTAATGATTTTCGTGGTTTCGGAAGAAATAAATAAATTAAAAAGTTATTTTAAAATATTTCATATTTAATTGGCTATTTTCCGAAATATCATTTTAAGGTTTTTGTAGTAAAGTGAAGTGATTTTTTTTTTTCGGTTTACAAATTTGCTTTACCTTTAATCCATTTCATGTGCCATACAATTAATTTAAAAGAAAGCTTCTTTTGCACTTTTTATAAGAAAGAGCTATAAATACTTAACTACTTTCATTATTGAGCGCACATAGTTTAGTACTCTCCGCTTTCTGCCAAATGTCATATTTAATTACCATTTCAATTTAAAATATTTCTCGTTAGAATTTTAAATTCATGAAAAGTACCTCAGTTCTTAAAATTTATTCTTTTAATGTACGTCTCATAAAAACAATGAGTTTCTTAAAATTGAATACAACAGTTAATTATTTCATACTTAACTATGCTTTTCTTTTTCTTTTCATTCTTAAAATAATTTCGAAAAGTTGTATTAGTGTGAATTATACACTGGTTATTTTTAACTCTGACATTTTCAGCAAACGGTTGTTTTGAGTTTTGTGTTATGACAAGCCTATATACACAGTAAAAAAAATGCAGAAACGTTACCCCAAAAAATGGGACAGCTCTTGTAGTTTAAAATTGCGGAAACGTTTCCGAACCATGCGGGTAAACTATTTAGAAACGTAAATACTTTACCCCGAAATATGGGTTATGTTTCCTAAATTGTGAGTTCGAGTAGAGCATCGGTAGGTTACGCTATACTTTCGGAAACCTTTCCGCTATAAGTATGTAACGTTTCTGAATTTTTTTACTGTGTAAGGGCATCTGCCAACAATTGATCGACTTGGCCGGAAGATTTTTAAGCAGTTCTAACAAGTATTTACGTTATATCTGAGGAAAACCGACCAAATATTCCAGACCGTTAGATGGACAGCTGCGCGAAAGGCCTGAACCCGGGACCTTCACATTTCAGCCACCAACCATTATCAGTATTTAATACGATCGACCATTGTGGGCTCTGACAGTTCTAAACAAAAAATATTTAATTTTATTGTGGGCATCAATATTGTGGCAGAAAACTCTGCTTGTTTCTTGGGTTCGTCTAGGGATGGACGCGAGACGAAAAATTGGCGTCTCGCAAAACAGCCGAGTCTCGCAAAAATCCCTATATCATAATGTTAAAAATGTTTGTCTCGTCTCGCAAAAAAGCTGTAAATCTCTGTCTCGTCTCGCAAAAAGTCGTCTCGCGTCCATCCCTAGGTTCGTCGTTCTAATGTCTAGTAGGTGTAGAAAGTTCTAGTTAAGAGTCCACTTGTCAGGATGGAACACACACTTTATTGCTTCTAGAACTTCGTCGAACAGTCAGCTGTACAAACTTCACAAGCTAAATCAGCCCGCAACGTGCTTGTAACAGTCCGCTTAGTACAGAAGCTTTCACAAACGCTATATTTCTCACACAAAATAAAACACTTCAACAGGCAAAAAATTCAGTGGAGATATACGAGGAAATCGTAAACAGTCGGTCAACCATCAGCAATGACGAATGATTTTAATGCAAAAAAAAAATGCAAAATTTAAATATTTGACGCGTAGAATACGAATTTTAAACTATTTTAAACCCCTAGAGAACCGGGTTGCCATCGTGCTATTTTCATGATTTTTTCCCAGTTTCCCACTAATGATAGAAATGTAATTTCTATTTCAAAAAATCAACTCATCTTTTCTGCTATTTTTTTTTCAAATCAAAAATGATAAAAATTTCTTTTTTGAATAAATTTTTAATTCGGTGTTCCCAATTGGGAACATTGGCCTGTAAAAGTTAAAACGCAATCTCCATTTTTTTAACTCTGTAAGACATGGTTAAAAAATTTCTCTTTCAATCAAATAATTTCTTCGTGATACACAAATAACTTTGTACTCGTAAAAGTTAAATAAAATATTCTGATTATTAAATTTTCTAGAAAAATTGTTTTTACTTTATGTGCACAAAGTAGGAGATTCCTCCCGGACGACAGTGTTACAAAATTGTAACGTTCTTTTCCCTAATTAATATTTATTTCCTGGTAAGAAAGTTATACAGGCATTCCTGCAAAGGAAATGAGTATGTGACCACTTGACCTTCACAACAAACTTAAATAGTTCTGACGACACGGAGACATGTGTGGAGACCTTAGAAACAAAAGGAAATTCTCGAAAGAAGTAGAACTTAGCTGTATCTCAATTAAGAAAGAAGTTACCAGAAAGATCGAGAAATGTGACGTCACGATCTGTGACTTCATGACCTGCTTGGAAATCTATAAATGCCAGAGTTTCTCTCACTGTGAGTAAGTTGAAAACAGACCGTGGATATAGAGAGCAGAGCTATATGATTGACATTGCGATTTGAATAGTATTATTGCTGTGATAGTGAATAATTTGTTGTTGCATGCATTATTCAATTCTGTACATTTTGTGAGATATTATTGCTTCGATTTGTTGAAAAATTGTTACATTTGCTTTTTCAAATTGCTGGAATGTTTTAACGTACACTCGCTTTGTATCTTGGTAACAATAGTATGGAGATAAGCTTTGTATTCTGATTTGTAGACGCAGGTTCTGAAAGCGTTAAGGGAGTATACATTTAATTTCTATGGATCCCAAAACAGCTTTCCGGTTGAATTAACAAAATATTTACAATTCGAACATTTGGAAAAGTTGGATTATTGTCTCCATTATACTCTCGCATATTAAGTAGGCAACTTAAGTTTTCTAGAATTACGACTGATTAAAACAAATTAAACGAAACGGTTTCCAAATACATAAGTACTTCAAAAATAAAACTCGGCTGTTCTAGCCTCGTCAGGAGGAGACCCCTCTGAACCCCCCTAATTTTTTAGTTTCATTATTGCCATATTAAAACGATATGAATTGACAGTCATTTTATCTCTCATCTTTCGGGTATTTCACCTGGTAACCCTACGTTGAAATTTTTAGGATTGTAACCTATTTATAGAAAAATACAGGTGATGCATATTCTACAGTTTACGAAATATTGCAACAAAAGATTAAAGATGTTGTGAACTAATAGTATTTAAATATAGGTAAAACATGCATGTCAGGCATATTCTACACCTTACGAAATAGTGTCACAATAGATTAAAGCTGTTGTGAACTAATAGTATTTAACTATATGTAAAATTATGTCGCATACTTTTATGTCGCTTTTTTAGGTCGCATTTTAGGACACATTTTTCATACAATTTTCAATAAAGGGGGTGAGAGATAAAATGAAATAGTCATTAAAAAAAGTTTAGGAATCCTCATTTAAAACTATACAAGTCTGAAAATAATTAATTCCGAATATATCGGGAATTGTATTGTTACTGATGTCGGTTTTGTACAACAACTATTGCTAAAGCTCACAGAATTACATCACTGATACCAGACTAGTGTTGTCGGATTTAATTTTCAGAGTTAAGGCTTTAACTGCTTAATTCTAACAGCAGAGATAGTCGTGATTTGCTGCTAATAAGATGAAAGATTCCCTTTTCCCGCCCATTTTCAGTAATGACCAAATTAACTCAGTATTTCTGGCTGAATTAAGTTTGAATAATTCGCTTGTCTTTGTTTCCATACGCGAGATGTGCAATTAAATCTATTAGTTTGTTTAGCGAGTGAATGTTTTCGATTAGTTTAATAAAGGGAACCATTATCTTCTATTGTGTCCAAAATTTGTTTTTAAGTCGAGCTAAACGTTCACGTTTTAGCAATATGTGTAATTCTTGAAATGTTTTTCTTTCAATTTAAGGGAAGATAATTATTTTGAATGATACTTCAACTATAACCAGGCGTTACGCTTAATTACCATTCATCACACACAGATGGCGTTAGGTACAAATGTCGTAAATAGAGAAGGTTTGATTTTATTTTTGTTTGCTGAATCTATGACGTCTGAATTTAAATTCCGTTTCCTTCAACTGTAGGCGAAATGGCGAGAGATACTTGGAATTCTAATTAATTGAAAATGTAGTGTTAGAAATAAGTCAGCAAAACAGCTGGGAGTGACCTCTGCACTCCGTAGACAACGGCCGGATTCGTAAACGCCAAACTAGTTACATTCGTGCAACGAGTTCCTATCTAAGGTGTTCGTAAAGGAAACTGAGTGCATTCAGTTTATAAACTAGAGGGTTCGTATGCAAAACTGAGTGCGATTAGTTTCAAACTAAGTAAATTGAGCACGAAGCAGGTTCATCCAGTTGTTGAGAAGATATACTTGCTGCACGTTGTTGTTGTTTTGAAATCCCCTCCGTTGTTATGGAAAAGAATGTTGTTATGAAAAGTATTTTACGTTTGTCGAAGCTGCAAATAATTTTTCTAGGAGGAAACTCATGCATGCGTTAGAAATTGCAACGAAGGTACAGAATTTTTCAAAGGTAATCATTTTCTTGCATTTTACTTTTTAGTAAATTCGAAAATGCACATTTTAGTGTTGAGATTGAAGTTGACTTAAGCCGTCATTAGCAAAATTTGGAGTTCTCTTTCTAACTACTTTCGAAAAAATTAAGTTGAAATTTCTAAATTTTGATCTGTGCACTCAAATTATGGCCACTCTTTCTTTTAAAAATCCTGTTGATTTTATATTGAGTATGTACTAAAACTCTCCTCAGCAAAAATAACAACAGACGCGAACTATAAACAAACACGTCTCCTAGGCGACGAAACTAAATAAACTGAAGTTGTTCGTAAAGAATTTGATAGCCACTGATAGCACTAAACACACGCATTCTAGTTTTCTCACGAAAACTCGAGCAACGAGTTTGTCGTTTACGAATGCACCCAACATCATTCAGTTTCTTGACTACGGCATAAAGTTCTTCCCAGCTCTGTTGCAGCTTCAGACCTGTTCCTTCGCTTCGGGTTCTACAACCAAAATTGATCACACCCCTTAAAGTTGTGATCCTTTGCTCTGGAGTCAAGAGTCATAATCATTCTTCATTTGGTCAATAGCTGAATTAATACCTCCCTTAGCAAACTCATTTACTTCCCGTACGTACCTTAGCAAACGTTAGATACTGTACAAACCACCAAAGGATCTCCTGTTGAAAGCTATTCATTTTGTTATGTATGCAATTAGTTAGAAATTGCATTTTAATGCTACTGTGTTTAGATTTTTTTAAAATTAATTTCATAAAGTGTGCCACAATTCTTCAGAACCCTGTTCTTCAAATGCCAGTAAAGGTATTTTATTTGCAACTCTTATTTTTTAAATGACACCATTAACCGAAATTTTCGGGCGCGTTTTGTTTTATTTTAAATCCATGTTACTGCAAGACTGAAATAAAGATCATATTTGAACAGGGCCCTTGTTAAAGGGAGGGGGGATAAAAATCTAACCCCCCTAAAACACTCAAAATTATATTATACTTGCCAAAATTAGGTACCTAGTTGCCAAAAATAATTAACATTTTTTAACAAAAACTATAATTTACTTTCCGTTTCTGGTGCACGTGGCAAAATTACGCAACCACAGTTGGGAAAAGTAAAAAGTTTGTAATGAGGTTGAAAAAAAAGAATTTGGTAAAAACCGATATTTTACTTGGCAATTCATCGACATCTCCCTCCCCCTAAAACAAGTCTTAGCAATGCGCATTCTTTTTTGGCATTTTTTATGTCATTTGTGTTTAGTATGCTATGCTATTCAATCGTGGAAAGATACACGCTTGAAAAACGTTCCAAAATTATTAAATTGTTTTATCAAAATCTGTGTTCATATGTGAATGAGAGAAATTTCAGACGAATTCATGGACGGCGTTATTCAGTTCTTGTGATTTATAACACCTTGTGGTTACTTTCTTTGGGGATATGTTAGGTCACAAGTTTATGCTGATAATCCAATAACAATTGAACAAATAAAAACCAACATTGAACGTGTTATTTTTGAAATAACACCCAATTTTTGTGAAAGAAAGGTGGAAAATTGGGTTGACAGAATGCTGTATATGTAACAGAGATGTCGTGGCACTCACATGAACGATATTATTTTTCGTACTTAATGGCATATTGTAAGCTTTCAAAAAATATGTCTCACAGAATAATTTATGTTTTTATTTTTTTTAAATTGTATCACTCTTAATGGAAAACCCTTTATATTACTCATTTGGCTCATGGCGTACGTTAACCCTTTAACGCGCAGTGTTCCCGCTCTGGGAACACCAAACTCTGACGTTTAGACTGTTGCCAGTCACGAAGAATAGATTTGATTTCTATAAAAATAGTTGCGGGTGACATAGCTCCACGAGAATCCTTTACCTTTTAGCACGTCATTTCCCGTAAAAAAATAAGGTCACGATTTTTTTTAACGGCACTGACATCTGCTGAAAAAATGGAAGAATGCGAAAACAGCAGGTGGGATTGCCCAATGCTGAAAAAAGGGCAGCCGTTGCCATCGCTCGAGTTAACTACCAGCAAGATGGCGGACGATCGAAACGTTCACCTCGTGCCACAGATCTAGAGACCCTTGTTTGGCGCTGCTGGCTGTGCCGGCAGAGCCAGCTGCGTCAGAAAAGGGTCTCTAGATCTGCGGCACGTAATGAACGTTTCGATCGTCCGCCCTCTTGCTGGTAGTTAAGTCGAGCGATGGCAACGGCTGCCCTTCTTTCAGCATTGGGGAAGGGTTGCGCCTCAAAGAGTTAACAAATCAGGGAATAGTGGCATAATCTGAGAAGAAATCGCATCTTAAAGTTCTTTATAAATGCACTCTGCCAGAAATGTCTTCCCCTTTTATTTTCCTTTAAAAAAACAATCTGCTTATTACCAATACCCTAATTTGGAGCCCCGTAAGTTTTGAGTTTAAAAAAAAATAGATGTATTGACTCAATTGTAGTGATTATGTAATAACTCTTCGATATTTTTTTTTCCTTTCTTTCCATCAAAGAAAATTGCATGGATTCCATTTCAAGGACAAATAAAAAAAAGATACCGTCTTAAAATCTTTAAAGTATCGGAGTTAAAAGGGGAGAGAAAACAATTTTTTTTTTCTTTCTTTTTAAAAACTAAAGTTCGATAAACATTTGGCGCTTCTGGTTATCTCCTAAAATAACTACTTGTCAAAATGAAGTTTCTAGGAAGTTTCCGTTTATTCCTTTTCGTAAGCATTATGAGGAATGTACACTTACACGTATACATCAATTATCGGGTTTTGAAGAAATAGCTTTGTCGATAATATTCTGAAACATTTTTAGGGCGGATTCTTTTGGATGTGTTTTGTTGCTGAATATAGTGTATTGCTTTTTGAAGGTCTACGCGAAACAAAACTAATGTTAGTTGCATGCTTGGAGTAATGGTGCCTGCCTATTTTCGAAATATAAGGTTTCCTATAATTGTTGGATACTTTATAAAATTAAATTTAAAAAATCTGGAGTGACTCCACTCGACTTTCTGAACACTTACAATTAAGATCATTACAAAAATCAATTTAAATAAATTTTAATCGATGAATAATTTAAACATATATACCAATTTGAAGCTCAATCGAATGACGCTAGCTCACTTCTGAGAATTTCTCCCCATAGGCCATAATGTAAAAGAAATCTTTGTCGTAACCCTGTAGAAAAACTATAAGTCCTATACACATCAAAATCAATGCCGGTCATACGATGGTGGTTTATAACATATATACCCAATTTGAGCTCAATCGAATGTACCGTTTGAACGCTAGCGCACATTCAAGAATTTCCTCCCCCATAGGCCATAATGTAAAAGAAATTTTTGTCGTAGCCCTGTAGAAAAACTGTAAGTCCTATACACATCAAAATCAATACCGGTCTTACGGTGGTGGTTTTTAACCTATATACCCAATTTGAGCGCAATCAAATGCCCCGTTTAGGAGCTTTCGTGTTCACTCACATACACACACACATACACACACACACACACACATACATCCCGTAAAAATAGCAAATGAATTCAGAAGACCTCAAAACGTGTCAATACACCAAAATCTCGAAGTCGAATTTTTTCATGATTACAATACATTCCTTACATGGTATATGTTCGGAAAGTAAAAATATAAACGCAGTAGCGTGTTATAATTTTTATAATAATCAAAATGTTGAATTGCAAACAACAAAATTAATCGATTTCGATATAAAATACTTTGGTGGCTCGTGCCGCATCTGAAAAGCATTCAATTTCACTTCAAGAATTGGAAAGCATCTGAGGATTTATGGAATGAATAGGGGCTGTGATTCGCAGTTTGATTTCCTCTACACTTGCACGCCTAGTCCTGTTAACAATATCTTTAACCTAACCCTACATTTAAAAAAAAATCCTAGAGGGTTAAATCTGGTGATCAAGGAGGCCACTGAATGGGATTACCTCTACCTATCTATATATATGTGAAATGTTGATTGAGGCAACTGCGTACATATTCCAACCAATGGGGAGGTGAGCCATCCTGCTGAAAAATCACGATGCCAAATCTTCACACAGCAACCTTGCCAACTATGTTATTTTGGAAACTCTATTGTCCTTCACCATTTATCGCAAATTTTTGGTAGAAAATTATAGGATTTAAAATTTAGCACTTTTGTAAACCAGGCATCATTCAAGAGCACGGTTCCTATATGTTGTTGTTGTTGTTTTTTTTAAAATCTAATATTGTAAAGTGACTAGCAATTCCCCGCCACCTCGTAAAACTTTTGGACAAAAAATCCCATTTTCCGTTTTTGACCTAATGTTAACCCTTGATTATCTTAGTTTTCTATATCCGTCTTATATCAATTTGAATTCTGTTGTTATCTCACTAAGAATTTGAGTTATAGGAATTTTAATATTAGACATATCGTAGGTAAAACTTAGTGTTTAAGATTAGTTAAATACTTTTCACAAAACAAGACTTCTAAATTTATGCTTTATGCCAAAACATCCAAACTGAAAAAATTATTATTGTAAGATTACGAAACTGATAAAATACTCTGATGGAGTTGATTTAATGGAAGAACCTCTCCTCTGAAAATATAGCTAAATTATTATTTTTTTTTTAATAGATTGAACCTATGAATTGTCATATATTTCCACGAATTTTTTTGCACGTAAAAAACGTTAAACAGAAATTTATAAGTGAAATTATTTATAGCAATAACTATGGTGTTCTATCTTCTAAACTTGGTGGAAAAACCAGAAAGTAAAAGTGTTTCCTTTAGGTATAATTGATAACGTCCCATCTTATCTACTGTGTTCCACCCCTTCCTACTCTCCCCTATATTTCGCCGTACAATGTTCAAAATAGGTAAATTTAAATTATATATACCCTACAAATTGATACACTGATAAAAATATGCTACTGACATCAAAGAAAATAATTGGTAGAACTAGAATTTATGAGACTATGTACTCGATACCAATACTAAATCATAGAACGAGACACTTCTGAACCTTCTTATCCAATTTTTAGACCTCTTCTCCATAATCTGGTGCTTGTATCGAGATGAAAATATCTATCAATCGTTGCGTACACTAGCGGGTAGACTCACAAACGGTCATTCTACTGCTCTAAGCATCGAACGATCATTTCACGTTACACAAATTAGTCATTCTGCTGCGATGAGCCAGAATACTGCGAACCTGAAATTCTTGACCATCTCGTCTATACCAGTTGTGTGTATCCCCTACATGTATCCTTCTATGATCTGTTCTTCTATAGTCTGTTCGCGGAAACGAGAGAACGAAAGTAAACAAACGGGTTTCCAAAGAATTACATTTTTTGGCGCCAATCCCTAGTTAGGCGAATTTAACCTTTCTTAATTCCAAACAGCGTAAATGGAAGAAAGCAGAAAATCACCCTGTGTTTGGCGCTTTGGCAAAATGCCAGGTGTTTACTGATCGCCAGTTTGCACGTGCAATTGTTTAGTTTCTTTCTCTCGTCTCGGCGAACGCACTATAGTTTTGGGACACAGAAAACAGCCATCTATTCGTTCTCGATGAGAGCGATATTTCATTTTCTCCGTGTAGATTGAGCAATACAGTCAACTCCGGATATAGTGAACCTTCGGCTATAGTGAACACAGATCTTTAGTCCCGATTCGCATACATGAGAAATGTGCATAGCGTTTATCGGTTTTAGTGAACCATGATTTCGGTTATAGTGTACTTAGAAAATGAACCTTGAAAATTCCGGAAACAGCAGAGGTGATGATTCTGGATGTCTATCCCCACAAATCGTGTCTCTTTTGTGTTCGAGTACAGAGAAAGAGATTATATCAAGCACCTGTAGGGAAGCGTGCGGCGGTGAGCCGGTTTAGAACCCGAGAAACCTGGGTGGTAGAATGAGGCGCAATCCTGCTCGGCCAAAAGGTAGGTACCCCTTTAACCGACCTTCAATTGCAGGCTGTTGTGTGTGCTCCGCCGTCACACGCCGTGTGTGACGTCACGTCGCTCGGCCACGTGACGTCATTGCGGCATCTTAGCGGTGCGGTACGGCCAGTATGAATCCGCCACACACCTTTCCCGGATTACAGGTGACTTGTTAGTGGCTAGACTAAAAGTGGATTCATACCTGCCGCGCTGCACCGCAACCATGCCGTACTGTTTCGCCGTTTTGGACCGTTGGCTGTCCGCGCGGCGAGCTTGCGGTGCCGCAAGTAAATGCACCAATGAATGCACGACATTTTTATTTGTTGTTCTTCGGCGTACTTCTCTTTCGTTTCTTCTGTTGTGCTTTCAAAAGATTGTTTTATAATGGATAATCGATTAATGTTAAGGAGAAATCAACTTATTTTAACATATTTATCTTTAAAACAATCGAACATCAGCCATCGTTCTGTCAGAAGCAGAGCGATATTCGAAGAGTGCGAATTTTACGGAGCGCATCACACGCTCGTCCCTACAAAAGCTCTTCTGTGATTGGCTGTAGCTTTGCGGTCGCTGCGGAATATCTGTTCTTGCCAGATATTGCGCAAACCTTCGGCGCTCGCCGCACGGGGGCCGTGTTGCTCCGCCACGTGACGTCATTGCGGCATCTTAGCGGTGCGGTACGGCCAGTATGAATCCGGCTTAACACGGCTAGGGCTGACATACCGTGGAGCAGTAGGGAGCAGTAGTCACAAGGGAGGGAAAGACACGGAGAAATTTACTTATTGAAACTGCCTAAGCAGCAACGCATAATAGACTGGATTACGTTGATTAAGCATGAAAACAAACATAATGTTTGCTCGCAAAATAGTCGCACTTTTTTGGGCCAAATTTTCATGGTGAAAGTCTTGGTGTAACAAACCTCACAATTCAAGATCAAAATCTGACACTACATCAGAAATCAATAAATACGAATCTGGAAGCACAGCAGACGTTTTTTTCTTTGCCAAGTTCATATTCTAACAAAGTTAATAAGAAGAGTATTTTTGAAGGTAACTTAAAGTACACTCTATTGCTAAAACATTGCTGGTATTATAATAAAATAACTAACATACCACATGTTTCCAGTTTACCTTCCGAATATTAAATAATATTTTCTTCAGTTGTACACAAAAATGAGGTATGTTTCTATTTATAGAAATAGTTTTATAACATAAATGGAGGTCAAATACGCGACTGCGACTTTTATGCGAGGAAAATATTTCAACTATTTTTCTGCTTCAAAACGGGGGGGGGGGGGGGGTGCGACTATTACGCGAATATATAGATATTTTATTTATTTTTTTGTACATAATTTCCGTAAAGGCGATTAATTATGTTTCACTTAATAAATATTTTCTATAATCATAAACGCGATTATGTTTGATTTACTTAATAAATATTTGGTACGAGTATCAAATACTATTTTTTAATTTCTCTGTTCATCATGGTTACACTTCGGTTTTAGTGAACTTCGGATATAGTGGATGAAATTGGATGGTCCCCCGAGGTTCGCTATAACCGGAGCTGACTATAACAGTAGTTCTTAAGATAAAAATTTCAAGAAGTAGAGTGGCATTAAAATCATAGTACTACAGGACTTAACTTTCTCCAAAGTATAATTAAATTACTTCCGTAATCAAAGGATTACACGGCATTGTTTGCACTGATTATCTGCATAACGAACTGGATCCTGGAATCGATTTCTGATAAATGCTGATGGCGCGGGGAATCGAAAAGGGACGGCGGAATCGAATTTTTGTTTATTTATCAGATGCGAGGATAAATTAATTAGCGATCGGAATCCTTCAGCGGCAGTGAATAAACAAATATTCTTCTCGAATGCGCAGCCGTTAAGCGTTAAATAAGCGTCATTAGAAATGATTTTAAATATTCCGAGTTTATTATTGGCGTTATTTATTTTGGAATTTCCGGTATTGATTGCTGTAAAAGGATTATTTTTGTCCCAATATTAAAAGAGTGTCCAATTAATGAGTGACCCGTTTTGAACGTAAATAAGAAAAACACGGTTTGAGATAAAAATGCGCCATTTGCAGCATTTTTATTAGAAAGCCAATAACTTTCGAAAAATTCATTTTGTTCAAAAAGTTCCAAATATCACCACTAGATGACGCAGGCATTACGAAAAACTAAATAATATCTAATCTGAATAATCACGAAAAACTAAATAATTAATATAGCTGCCCTTTGCAGCAATAATATTGCGTAGTCGCAGAACAAAATTTGCACATACATGTGACAATATCTCAGACGAATGACTTTACATGCATTGCACACGTAAAGTTCAACGCCTGCAAGAGTTAGCGGATTTTGCTGGTGCACCTGTTCTTTCAAGTGTTCCCGCAGAAAGAAATCACATGGATTCAAATCCAGCGAATAGGAGGGAGGCGGTCCATTCCTGTTCCTGCAAGTTCCATGAAGTCTAGAACATCACACCATCTGGTGGTGATATTTGAAACTATTTGAACAAAATGTATTTTTCAGAATGTATTGATTTTCTAATAAAAATGCTGCAAACGGCACATTTTTCTCAAACCGTGTTTGATTATTTACGTTCAAAATGGGTCACTCATTTAATGGACACCCTGTACTAAAGTATGCAGTTAATTGGATAAGAATGACTTTCTTTAGTTCACTTTCGGTTTTTGTCGTCATAATTCGCGGCCATTTTTGTGGACCGATTTGCCTTCACGTGTTCTCCTTGCTATTTTTCAGTAGGGTGAGAGATTGGGGGGGGGGGGAAGAATAAAATAATAAAAATCGCCAAGATTTGCAATTTTTGATGATTGATCGCCAAATGTGGTGCCAAAAAATAAGTCTCAGAAGTGAACCTAGTTTGGCGATTCCTCTGATATTTGGCGAGAAACTGGCTAACGGCACAGTTCATTACAGAAGAGAAGTATGGTTGGAATATGAACATGGTCGCTGGCAGAAGTGGGGGGCCCCCCTGGGACATGGTGGGGGGCAAAAGACTACTCCAGGGGGGGCAGAGACTACTCAAGAGGGGGCAAAGACTACTTAAACGTATGGTTACCATGTTGGAAAGAGCAAAAAAGCAAGAAAAAACACTGCATACAAAAATACAGGGGGTGTGCCACTGCCACCCCTTGCCCTATGCTGCCGGCGGCCATGAGTATGAAGATTGTTAAACAGTTTTAGCAGGCCATTTCAATTCCAAAAAAAGTGTTTTATGGAAGAGAAAAAACAAATGCAGTACACCCAGTATAGTTAGAATATGCCTGATGAAGATTATTAAACAAGTTTGATAGCCGATTTTAACCGTTAACAAACCAAAGGGGGTCACGGAGAGCCTCAGAGATATAAGGAATGCTTGGTAAGTAGTGTTGGCGTCATAAGCTTGGTATGTTAAGGGTTAATATAGATTTCAATTCTGAAAAGTGTTCTATGGAACAAAGAAGACAAACACTGCTCAGAAATTATGAACATTCCACACACTATTTATAAAGGTGAAGCATAGTTAAAATATGCTTGGAGAACATTGTAAAACAGTTTTAGTAAGCAAATCTAATAAAAATTTTGATTCTAAAGAAGTGTTTTACGTAACAAGGAAGAAAAATGCGGTACACTCACGAATATTGATGCACTTTCCAACGTAATGGAATAAGGAAGAAAAATAGGGACGACGCATGAATCACCAAGATTTGCAATTTTTGATGATTGATCTCCAAGTGTGGTGGCAAAAAGTAAGCCTCCAAAACTTAACATAGACTAGCAATAGCTTTCACATTTGGCAAGAAACTAGCTAGCGCTACAGTTTGTTACAAAGGAGAAGTGTGGTTAGAATATGCCTGGTGAAGATTGTAAAACAGTTTTAGTAGGAAATTTTAACGTAGATTCCAATTCCAAAGAAGCGTTTTATGAAACAAGGTAGAGAAATGTGCATAATCCGTACACTCAACGGATTATGATACATTTTCCAACTTACTGGAAGGAGGAAGATAAATAGGAACGACGCATGGATTATGATACGATTATAATATATGTTATGTTGGTTTTACTCATTAAAATCCTTCATATGACTTTCATGCATGTTAAAATTATGAAAGTGTTATTTATTTATTAGTACCAGAGTGCTATTAATTTCAACCTTGCTTTTTGTGTAGACACGATTTTGGTACAATTTTTGCGTCGAGTCACTTTTCAAACATGTTTGCCAGATAATGTGGAGGAGGGGGGGGGGAGGCGTTAATAAAATGTTGAAAGTCGCACAAGGTTTGCAATTTTTGATAATTGATCGCTAAACTAGGTGCAAAATTTGACAATTTATTATAAATATATTTTGAGTATAGTTACAAAACGCCTGGCGAATATTGTAAAATAGTTTTAGTAGGCGATTTAAATATAGATTTTAATTCCGAAGAAGTGTTTTATTGAACAGTGAAGACAAATACGGTGCACATCATAGATTATGAGACACTTTCCAAATGGTATTTATAAAGATGAAGTGTAGTTTGACTATGCCTGGAGAAAATTGTTAAACAGTTTTGGTAGGCGATTTCTATTCCGAGGAAGTGTTTTATGGACCAAGAAGGAAAACACAATACACTCATGGATTATGATGCTCATTCCAAACAGTATTTAAAATGTCTAAGAGATATAGTTGAAATATGCCTATAGTTCGAATATCCCTGGTGAAGATTTTAAAACAGTATCAGTAGGCGATTTCAAGATAGATTTGGATTCCTAAGATGTGCTTTATGGTTCAAGAAAGAGTTGATTCCCATTTTAACGCCCCTACTTTCGCCAACCTAAAAATTCCCCGCACTTTGGCGAGCTTTGAAGTCACGGGTCTCTAGGAGTTATGCACAAGTTTCAACGCTCCCTGAACAACTGCATGAAAACTAAAGTGATCAAATTAGTGATAAACGCAAAAGATAAGGATTTTGAAGACACTTAATTATTAAAACTACATTAATTGGCAACCTAAAATAAATAAAAATGTTTCGGAATGCTGTACTTACAGGTTGTTCCAAATTGCCATTTTAATTCTAAATTACGATTGCTACATAAATGGTTACTGTATATGTTTAAGGATCGCCACCTTGGCGAGAGTTGGGGCGTTAAAGTAGAAATCAACCCAAGAAAGACAAACACGGCACACTCATGTATTATGATGGACATTCGAAACAATATTTAAAACGGTGAAGTATAAATGTAATATACTTGGCGAAGATTGTAAAATAGTTTTAGTAGGCGATTTTAAAATATATTTCGATTCCATAGATGGGTTTTATAAAACAAGGAAGAAAAATACTGCTCACTCATGAATAATGATACACTTTCCAACCTTGTGGAATAAGGAAGAAAATAGGGACGACGCATAAACTATGATACTCTTTTAATATATAGCAGTTTCGTGCGTATTTAAAATCTGAAACGGTTTCAGATTTTCTTCATTTTTTTTTTTTTTTTGCTTATTTTTTGTTCGCATGACAGAGAGAGGAAATCTTGGAGGAACGAATAATAAATACGGAGTAGGCATCCGCTAGTTTTTCTGTGTGAGGAAATGAAGTAACTGTACGCGTAGCCTTGAGGGGTCGATAAATCTGGCGTACCATCCTACGGCTCTCTAACTCCGAGCCACACCCCCCGAAGCTACGCGTAGGGTTACTTCATTTTCTCCTCATAGAATATTTTCATGTGACGTCACGGAAATTTTTGCGGTCACCTCGGATGTTTAGGGATAGAAAGCCACGTTTTCGGCCAATGACCATTCTCAAATGAACGAATGTTTGACAAAAAAAAGTTGGTTGCTAAGGTGCGACGTAGTGATAATGACGTAGGTGAAACAGCTCAATAGAAAGCCACGTTTAGGGATAGAAAGCCGCATGACTCTTCAGTCATGTGAACTGCCGGAAGCAGGAAAAGCCAGTTACAGTTGTGGCTTCACTTTTTCCCTCTCGTGCCTCCTCCATACTATTCTCTTCTCCAACGATTAAATCGCTGGAAGTTAAGGACTGGAAAGTACGGAAAATGGCTGGAAGTACGAGAGGAAAATTGTGGCAAAACCGGAGTGAACGAAACTGGTAAATAATGGGATGATGAATGTAGGTAAAAGGGGATATTAGAAACAAAATTAACGTGAATTAAAAATGAAAATTACTGTATATACAGTATTGTTATTAAAATCCTTTGCCACACTCTTAACTTCGGAACGGCTCTTGCTATATATTCATAGAAGTCATATCTAGATATAGTAAAGAAACCATGCGCCACCCTTTATACCCCATTTACATTCAGTCATTGCCACTTCTGTTGCTCTTTTTTTGCAGGAAATACTTTTGCGACTGCTCCAAAAGCAGCGAGGGTATCGCATTCCGATGTACTTCCCTTCTTTTCCCATGCTCTTCTGCTGCAATTCCCTTCTCACTGCCTTGAAAATCCCTTCAGTAGAGAGCGCGGGCTGCAGGAAGGACGGCAAGAGAGGTTATGGCATGAGCAGGACGAGAGAGATGTTTACATTCCTGTTACTTCCATTCATCCTGCTCATCGCCGCGGAAGTGGGCTGAGTGTAAATGAGACATAATAGACCGATAGCCAGCTCGTGTACCGACAAACATATAAACTAAAGTTTAATATTTTTTCTTTTAAAAACATACTGAACAAGAGCGTTGTAAATTCTTTATTCACTTTCTGTGATTTGAGTTTTCGATCAATAAAATAATTCAAAATGGAATTTAAAAAATGATAACTACACCATTTTTTTTTAAATGATTATGGACTGGAGGATAAAGCAATGTTTTAGACTGTGCACCATGCGGTTCTGAATTGTCTTGGTTAACTTTACCGCCGTTTATTTATTTTTTCTTAATAAAATTAATCATTTATTTTCATTCCGAAATGAATGAGTACCTTTTTGCTTCATTAATTAATTATTTTTTGTAAATATTCGTTAAATCACTTTAAGAACTAGAACTTCTAGTTTTTAGAGTGACTAGATACCCAATATTCCATATTGGGGCCGATAGCAAATTTGATATCGAAAAGAAAAAAAATAAGCCTGGGTCACAAAAATGGGCGCCTTCAGCATAGGGCAAGGGACGCATCAGCATAGGGCAATGCCCCCCCCTGGGTTTTTTTTATGCAGCATCTTTCCTTGCTTTTTTGTTCTTTCCAACATGGTAACCATACGTTGGAGTAGTCTTTGCCTTCACCGCCCTGGGAAATATTCTGCTGGCGCCCATGGTCACAAAAGATTTGAAATTATCTGTAATTTTTATAATATGTTTTCTTTGTGGGTGGAACACTAGTATGCATTTTTTTTAAGTAGAAAAAATATTTACGAAAAGAAAAATATTTTCATAAAAATGATTTGTGGTTGTATTTATTGAATTTTAAACTAAACTTTCGAAAACTTTCATAAACTTTGACCTAATATATAATTTTGCATTAAAATTCGAATAAAAACTGAACGACATATTAGCGTGTTTAGTAAAAAGGCATTTAATTACGCATGCGCAAAATACTTTAAGTATTACAATTATTGTTACATGCAGAATTTCGTACAATTCCCACTTAGAAGATACTTCAAAAAATAGATTGACTAGAACTTTCATTGTGCTGAAAACTGTTTAATTTAGTAAATTCTTACATACTTTTATGCACATTTTCAGCCAGGCTGTCTATCAAATGTTAAGGAAATTTTTATTGAACACTATGGAAATTTAAGAAGCTACTAAATAAAGCCTGCCAAAAATTTGACAGTACAGAACATGAAATTTCCAAAAGAAGAAAAAAAATATGCTGAAGCTCATTAAAATGTAAGAATTTTTCACAGAATATTAGTAATAGTTAAACTGAATAAAACACCTGTTTCCTTTTATAGTTAATACTTTTCAGTATAGTTTAAGACAACATCAAAAGTGTTAGAAAAAAATTACGAAAGTTTAAATTTAATATTTTCGAGTTTCAGGAATAGTTTCTTTATAGGAATGTAACATTATACTATTTCTTCGAATCACTTTAACAATAATAATTAGAATTTGTCTGTTAAGAAGACAGTAGGACAATAGCCATTAATGTTTAGTGGAAATTCAATAATCTTAGAATGCAGACATGTGCCTTTATACACATAAATTCTCCTGATTTTTGGCACACTAAATAATAAAAAAAGCTTGTATTTTCTATGTTAAATGAGAAAAGGTATTTTTGTTTTTTTCAAGTGTTTGTTCAGATTAACCAGAAATGATAAAAATAAATTTTCATTAATAAGATATTGCTTAAATTAATTTCAGTACAAATTATTCTGAGCCTTTGTATCATTTCGATTTAGCATAGAATTAGGTCCACTGTATTCACGTGCGACTTTGTGAGAGTATGTTTACGGAAGTTATAATATTAGTAGGATATGAGAATTTATGAACTTTGAGAAACACATTTGGACTTGGTTCATTCATATGCTTTTTAATTTGGAGTAAAACTGACGTAATTTCTATTTGCCATTTCATGTTTTTCAAATGCACGTGATTCTGAGTGTGGAATGGTTTTTAATTAATAATTAAAAAGTAATTAAAATTTTAAAATTCTGAGTCTCAGGTGTACATTACCGAACTCATGGGTTTATTTATGTTCAATTTACAGAACTCTGCGTGCTGTAGATTTGTCTGGCGATAGCACACACACAGATTTACAAACATTCACTTTTATTATTATGGTTCTTCTGGCGCCAGTATGGCCGAGTGGATAAAGACAGTAAGCATGGTAAGATGTCTAAAGTCCCGCGTTCGAACATACGTCAATGCTGTCAATCTAACGGTCTGAAATTTTTGCCAGTTTTCTCCAGATGTAACGAGAATACGCATTAGAACCGCTTGAAAAGTCCTCCGAGCAGACAAATGCCTCTCGTGTAGGCTTGCCATAACTCAAAGCAAACTACACTCTGTATAATATCTTTGCTTAGTTTGTATAGATTTATAAGCACAACAAACAGGTAACCAAATATGTTCCCTGTTCGCCAAGGTATAAATATTAAACATTCTCAACAGGAATGCAGTAAAACTAACAAGATTTAACTAAGCCCTCTTGAAAATAATTGAATTTTTCCCGTAATAATTCGGTTATATAAGAGTGATTGCATTATTTTATCTGAGCAGTGAGTAAAGGTTTATTTGGCATTGATTTTCATCAATAAATGCAGGAATGCGAATATAAATTTTATTTGTTTGCATCAAGACGGCAAGATAAATTGATTAGCGATTTGGACCCTTCAACAAGTCATTTTTATTGAATACTTAATGCAAAGCGTTAAAAATAAAAGGTCTTCGTCAGAAATGTGCTAAAAGGTGTTCTCTGTTCCTTAATTGAAGATATATCTTTACTGAAAAGGCTAATAAATGTTAACTGGGATGAAGGCTTTTGTTTGATTTCCTTCGTGTTACATTTTATGAGGGGTGTCGAAAATAACGCATTAAAGATCTCGTGAATAAGATTTCTGAAAGAAATTAGTACAAATCTTTTGGGGATATATATCTTTAGGCTGTATTTATATTATTCTTTCTAAAAATTATAAAAAGCGTTAAAAACAGCCGATCATCTACCAAGCAAAACAAATAAAATAAAAATAAAATGTATAACGCTTAAAGAAGGCCAAATTTTATGTGATATCAATCATAGAATGTACCCCTCTGCTTAATTTAACAAATATAAATAGCATAATTCTTAATACAGTATTGCTACAACTTATTTCCAGTGTTTAGTAACAAGCAGTCATTATGTTCAAGTAAATGGCATAAGATTTTAATTGAACTGTTAGAAAACATAACTCCAAATTTAAGAGGGCAATCTGTGTTTTAGTAGTTTAGCCCTCCGAGCGTCTTAAAAATGGGCAAATAATGTGAAATTGCTTTTTTAAATTTTATTTTCAGCTTTAAAGTTATGCAAAAAATAAAATGATGATAGGAAGATTTTGCAATTATTAAAAAAAGCTCCTGAATTACTTATAAGCTTTAATATTTAAACATACTTCATGGTACCTGAGTATTATAAGTAATTTAACTTATAGATGTATTGCAGTTAAAATTGGAACAAGTTGACGGGATTTTACGTCACAACCGCTTTTAAACTAACTTTGCTTTAAGATCACTTCCTTAAATAGGTGTTACTTCACATCGCACTGCATTGCAATGCAGTGTAATGCAATTCTCATTAGCACTGCAATGCACAGAATTAGTAAACGGAATAAATAAACGAGCAACGCTTAATAGTTTTGAAAGTACAATTTTGAAATTTTTGCCGACACGTGAATCGATCACCGAATGATTAGGTGCCATTAGACTTCTTTCTTTAGGTTTTATGAAAGGGAAAGAAAATACCAAGAATCCCAGAGACTAGCCTAGAAATTAAGAGAAAGATAAGACGCACCCTTAATAAAATGAATACTCAGTGACGCTAAATAAGTTTTTCAAAATTTCATCATAAGATTGAACGTTTTCAGACAAATTTGAAGCTACCAATGGTCGGGTAGTATAGCTTTTCTAGTTTATACTAAAACATTTTATTTAAAAATTAAAATATCATTTGATTTTGAGATGCCCTTTATATCTTGATAGTGTGTGCAGTATTTTCTTTCCGTCAATGTGTTTAAGAGTAAGCATTCATTTTATTCAGAAGTTGATTCCCAAAGTCTTACTCTGTAAAAGGCTGAATATTTGTTTCTTTAAAAAATGAAATCTTTTGCTGAAGTTATATAGAAAACTGTTCACGCTCTTCTAATGTTATAAATGCCCCATCATGGCCTCTTTATTAATACACCGAATATATAGTAGATTGCTGAAGATGGGAAGTCCAAGTGTTCTGGAGTAAAACACTTGATCTAACAGTTTAGAGTTAGGGGCGTTTTTCTCCAGATGTACAGTAAATACGCGTTACGATCCCTTTTAAAGATATTCCCAACCAGTGGACGAGCACATAGCGCTCTGTACAGGAAGACGGAAAGTGCCTGGTTCGAACCCATCGACCCGGGCCGCTCGGAGTTTTCCTTGGTTTTCTCAAAAGATTCTCGAATATGCGAGTTAGGATCCCTTAGAAAGGCTGCCACGGCGGGCACACACACCCCTCTTTGGCCTAGTACCCTCGTGTACATAATTGGCCATAATCCCACAAATAAAATTAAAAAGATATCGCCCAAGTATTTTCTTCCTAAGCAGATGCCTTCTCGTGTAGCTTTGCCTTAACGCAATACACACACTTCAATGTTATAACCAAATACTCAACTCTGGATGTTACAAGAAAAATATACGTTAAAATATTTGTCCAGTATCAGTAAGTATAGTAAGTATGCATGTGTTTTTTTAAATTTAATTTTTAATTGATTCCTAGAAGAATAGTATTGCAAATACCCGCAGTACTGCTCTAATTCTAAAACCACCCTGTGTACTCTGTTTCCAAGTCTAATCTCTACTAGGAGCAAAATTAAATAAAGAAAAATTAAATAGTATTATTTTTGAAGATGGGAGTCCAGTGTATATAATCTGCAAATATTTCGAAAAAATAAAAAATTAAGGAAATTTTTTCATTTATTTTCTGAGAAACTGATAAATTTGTATGATTCGCACCCCTGTTGTTATTTTTATACATTTCTAACACAGCTTAATCTTGGTTATCATTCAAATAATTAGTCTGAGTTTAAAAACAGAAATAAAGCCAGTTTTTGCCTTTAAAGTTAAAATTTTTATGGCGGATTTGTTCTAAGTTAATGTCTTAACCGTTTGAGACGCAACCCTTTCCCAATGCTGAAAAAAGGACAGCCGTTGCCATCGTTCGACTTAACTATCAGCAAGATGGCGGACGATCGAAACATTCATCTCGTGCTACATATCTAGATGCCCTTTTTTGACGGCCGCACAGCCAGCTGTCGTCAAAAAAGGGTATCTAGATCTGTGGCACGCGATGAACGTTTCGATCGTCCGCCATCTTGCTGGTAGTTAAATTGAGCGATGGCAACGGTTGTCCTTTTTTCAGGATAGGGCATTGAATCCAGCTGTTCTCGCATTCTTCCACTTTTCAGCAGATGTCAGTGCTGTTAAAAATAATCGTGACCATTTCTTTACGGGAAATGACGTGCTAAAAAGTAAAGGATTCTCGTGGAGCTCTGTCACCCGCAACTATTTTTATAGAAATCAAATCTATTCTTCGTGACTGGCAACAGTCAAAACGTCAGAGTTTGGTGTTCCCAGAACGGGAACACTGCGCGTTAAAGAGTTAATTGATCCTTAGAAGAATAGTACAGCAAATACCCATAGTACTGCTCTAATTCTAATACCACCCTGTGTCTTCAAGTCTAATGTCTACCAAGGGCAAAATTACATAAAGAAAAATTAAGGAAAATTATTTTTGAAGATGGTTTTCCAGTGTATATAATCTGCAAATATTTCGAAAAAAAAAACAAATAAATAAATTGTTTCATTTATTTTCTGAGAAACTGATAAATTTGTATGCCTATCGCACCCTTGTTGTTACTTCTATACATTTCTAACACAACTTAATCTTGGTTAGCATTCAAATAATGAGTCTCACTTTAAAAACAGAAATAGATCCAGTTTTGCATTTAAAGTTAAAATTTTTATGACGAATTTGTTCAAAGTTAATAAGTCTTAAACGTGCTAGAAACATTACTTTAAAATATTTACCAATTTATTAAGATTTTTGTTTGTTAGTAATAAATATGAAAATCAGTTTTAAAGGAAAACGTCAAGCGTAGATGCATTCTCAGAATTATATCTCATATAATTTGAATAGTAATTCCTAAAACCCTCTAATTGATGACTTCTTCGGAATATTTACCCCAAAACAAAGAAGATGCATATCAATCACGCATTTTCTAATTTATCTGAATTTTAAGTAAATAATTCTATGAAATCGGTATTCATTACACGCGCCAATATTCCGTTATTCAGAATTGACTTTAAAGTTTTTCCCTTGTTTTTGTGACTAAATAATCAGGATTACTGATAAATAATCAGTTCGGTACACATAACGTTTATATATCTAATCGTTTTCTGTGAAATCCGAGGTTGTGTATACGCTTAGTGAAAGAGAAGATAGTTTTAGAAGCATTTAGTTTGATTTGAGAGAGATAATGTAGTCTGCATTCTTTGAATACGTGATTTATAGAGGGAATGGAACTATATTGTGTGCTCAATTAAATGCTTGTACAGGGTGTCTACCAAATTTCTGAAAGTCAATTTCCTGACTTTTTCCTGACTTTTGGGAGGTCCCGGGAAAAAAATTCCTGACCCATGCATTTTACTTTGGAAAATTGCACAATGCCCCTCCCTTTATATTTGCATATTTTGTACAACTTCTTGAAATCAATTTGAACTGAAGTATACAGGATTAAGCTTTCATCCATTGAGAAACAGAAGTAGTCGCACTTTCTCATAGAATTAACTAACTGTTCTCGGAAATACGCTTCTAAGCCATAAGTTACTAAGTAAGCTAATTTGTCTTTTACCCTCCCGTCACGATGAATGAGCCCCCAGTTTTCCCTCCTTATACAAAACATCGCTTGAAGCTTTCGCGGTCCAAAAAATGCGTTGCAGTTGCTTTCGGTTTCCAGTCTGACTAAGAAAGAAAGGGTAAAAAAAAGCACACAAAAGCAAAAGAATTGATTATTTTGGTGAATTTTCCGGACCCATTACCCCAATTCTCCCGGTTTTTTCCAGACTTTCTGGACCCATTTTCCAATTTCCCGGCTTTTTCCAGACTTTCCGGATTTTCCGGAGCGGTAGACACCCTGTTGTAATGATTGGCAAAAGTTTGTGGAACTCGTGAAATAATCGATTAGTAAATTCATTCGGAGTAATCGAATCTAAGATTTTTACTTTTCACATAACAATCAAATTAACCATTTAACGGTCGTATTATTTTCAAGAAAACAGACGTTAAAGTGCCTACTTTTTTTGTTCCAGATAGTTGTATAAAAGTACAGTGCACGTGCAAGGTATTCATTTTAAAGTTTTATACAATTTTTAAGAGCGAAAGAAAAAAAAAAGTTAACTTTCTAGGAAAAGCCAACATTCAGGGTTATTGTGATTGAATGTCTGTTTTGCAGTAAGCATGGAATCATTAAAGGTATGTGTTTTCATGCTATATGCATGAACGGTTGCCTGCATGTTAATCCGGGGTATACGCTGTCTTTTATAGTGATCCAAATTTCAGCAAATCCGTTCAGCCTTTATTGTGTGATTCAGTCACAAACATTCAAACACACAAACGTACACATTTATATTATATGTAGGATTTGGAAATTTATGAAATTTAAGAACCACATTTGGACTTTTCTTTCTAATGCTTTTTAATTTGGGGTAAAATCAACATAATTTCCATACCATTTCATGTTTTTCAAATGCATGTCGAAGTCATGGGCTTATATTCTCAAATTTTCAAAGCTCAACTTTCTGTAGATTTGTCTGGAGAATATTCATTTTTACTTTCCGAATATGTACCATGTAAGGAAGGTATTGTAATCATGAAAAAATTCGACTTCGAGATTTTGCTGTATTGACACGTTATAAAGGCTTCTGAATTCATTTATGCTATTTTTACTAGATGTATGTATGTGTGTGTGTGTGTGTGAGTGAACACGATAGCTCCTAAACGTAGCTTTCGATTGATCTCAAATTGGGTATATATGTTGTAAACCACCGTCGCAAGACCGGTATTGATTTTGGTGTATATAGGACTTACAGTTTTTCTACAGGGCTACAACAAAGATTTCTTTTACATTATGGCATATGGGGAGAAATTATTGAAAGTGCGCTAGCATTTAGACGGCGCATACGATTGAGCTTCAATTTGGTATGTATGTTTGAATTATTCATCGATTAAAATTTATTTAAATGCTTGGTAATGATCTTAATCGTAATTGACCTATGGGGGAAAATTCTTCACAGTGCGCTAGCGTTTAAACGGTACATTCGATTGAGCTCAAATTGGGCAAAAATATTATAAACAACCATCGCAAGACCGGTATAAATTTTTATGTGTTTAGGACTTACAATTTTCCTACAGGGCCACGACAAAGATTTCTTTTACATTATGGCGTATGGAGGGGGGATTCTTGAAAGTGTGCTAGCGTTTAAACGGTACAATCGATTGAGCTCAAATTGGGTATATATGTCATAAACCACCGTCGCAAGACCGGTATTGATTTTGGTGTGTATAGGACTTATAGTTTTTATACAGGACTGCGACAAAGATTTCTTTTGTATTATGGCATATGAGTAGAAATTCTTGAAAGTTCGCAAGCGTTTAAACGGTGCATTCGATTGATCTTCAATTTGGTATATATGTTTGAACTATTCATCGATTAAAATTTAATTAAATGCTTGTTAGTGAACTTAATCGTAAGTGTTCGGAAAGTCGAGTGAAGTCACTCCAAATTTTATTATTATAGATAGATAGATTTGGAATAAAACTGGTATAATTTCCGTGGTATTTAATGTTTTTCAGATGCACGCGCTTCTTCATTGAAGTAATAGCATTCTTGTTAGCTCAAAACTCGAATCATTTGATTTGATACGGGCGAAACTGCCAAGCATGGCAACGTAAAAACTGTTTTTAATTAATAATTAAAATTCTAAAATTCTAAGTAGCCTATAGCCTTCTCCAGGGTCCCATCTATATCCAAACCAAAATTCATTATAATCAATTCAGCGGTTTAGGCGTGAAAGCGTCATAAACAAACAAACGAACTCACTATCGCCTTTATAATATTAGTTAGGATATTTAAGTTTTCTTTGAACATAAGTAGAAAAAGTGAGTTAAGATTGCACAACGCATATCACAAATACACGTATTGGAGCACTGCTACCGTATCCTCGAGTTTTTAAAAATAGTCTAGTATTGTCACCTGTTGTGTCAAATGAGATACATAAACAATTCGTGCATGAGAACTGAAATGCTCTTATCTTTCTGGCGCGTAACATTTGAACACTGTTTACGGGAAATATGACGGGCACGAGAAATAGAGGGAGAAAGCTGTTTCGTAGATAGCTTCCAATAATACAAATTCAGTTATTCTAAAACATTCTTTATTAAAACACTTAACTCAACAGCTGGTAAAAACAATTAAAACTTCTAAAATTAACAAATGCTAGATACAAATACGAGCAGCCAACATGCTGCAAACACCAAGCAAGCACAAGCAAAATCGAACACAAAACTAAATACATTACGTGCAAGTTGCCAACTCCCAAAGTATTTTTTTATTATTATTATTTTAACGAAGCCAGTGCCATCTGGGGACTAAACTCAAAATTAAATTTCAAATACGAAACAAAAGCTTACCCCGTGATTTCGGCGGGAGCGAGGCTTAAGGGGTTAATATGACATTGGAAATCGTAACGAATCGTATAGTATTCGAATGAAAATAACGAGTAAAATTAGAGCACAAACGCAAGTAGTATTTGAAAAAACTAATAGCATTCGAATAGACATTCCGAATACCATTTGAGAATAGAAGTCGCAGTTAGTATTCGAATAAAAATCGTCATTCGACAGGGGCTTAACGAAAAAAAAAAATATTCGGAAGGAGGCGGGGGAGCCGAAAAGGTGAAAACAGTAGAATTTCTCATAAAAATGCTTAATTTGTTGACATCCATTTAACAAAAATCCGTAATTTCGAGTGCCCAAGCCCCAATGGTACTCCCCTTAGGTACGTCCCTGGTATTCGAATAGAAATCGTGATTAGTATTCGAATTAGAAATCACATATAGCATTCGAATAGTATTCTAATGGTAATTATGAATAATATTCGAACAAGAACTTATGAGTAAATTCATTTTTCTTTGACTGTTATTCAAACTATTTATTTATCCCTCACTTACTATTCCATAATTTGATTACTGCTTTCAATCGAATCACATAAATCGATTATAGAATTCGTTCAATTATTGTTTTAATTCATTCTGTTTTTATACCGTACTTCTTTCTCTAACAGTGCATTTTCATGGACAAAAGTATTTGATAAACCCCAATTAGTTGCATTCTATCCTATTTACAAAAAAAAAAACACGCATTTATTTTATTTTTGTACTGTACTAGTTTCTCCAGTGCACTCTAATCATATACGCTTAAATCTCCGTTAATGAGCGTGAAAAACACTTGCTCTAAAGTAAATTACGTTAACTAATTCAATTAACCAACATGTTTGAAGGAACTTGTAATTATCTCCAGTAATCAAAAACTGATTACAAATTGATCCTGTAATTAAAAATTGATTCCTTCATCCATGCATTGCACATTAAGCGGTCGATTTGAATGTGACTTTTTTTTAATAAAAGCGTTTTTGGTATGCTTTTATGAAATTAAAAAAAGCTTGAACGTTTGTTATCAGGTAAATTTTTCGTCAGAAATGTAATTAAAAGATAGAGGAAGATAAATTAAAAAAGAAGGTAATTATTGATTATAGGAAAAATTCTGAAATAAATAAACATTTGTATATGGAATGGAAAAAGTAAAAGTGCACCAGACATGTGTTTTTTCATTCGTAAGTACTAGGTAATCAGTCAGACAAAGCAATTAATTTTTCATTTTGTGAGTGTAAATTAGCAATCGGGAAAACAAAAATTGAATCAAAAATATTTATTTTTCCATTGGAAAAAAAGCTTTATTGAGTTATTAAAAGTGAAGAAAAATATACCTTTACCCATTCTTTTTAAATTTACAAAATTGTATTGTTATTTTCCTACTTTAATGTGTGTTGCTTGAAAGAGAAATGAACAGGCATGCTTGCAAGTATGTGAACCCTTGAATTTGGCGAGAAACTTGGCGACTGTTTTGGCGAGAAACTTCATGACTTTGGCGACTAAAAGACAGTATTCGAAAACAGTAGAACTTTGACCACCGAAATTAGTGGAATTTTGAGTTTTAATTAAGATGAAAAATAGTTTTCAGACTTCAAGTGTAATATTTTTGGAGTGTTTTATGTAATTATTTGTTTAATTGTTCTTGATTAAGATTAAACACAGGTACTGTATGCTTTCTCCCAAAATAATACAGAAAATTGTAATTTTGTCTTTCCGCATTAGTGGTTGATACTAGAAAGAGAGTTGTACAGGTATCCTGCTAGTAAAATAAGTATATGACCCTTTGACCTTGGCGAACAAAAGAAAATTTTCGAAAGTAGTGGAATTTCGTCTGTAACTCAATTAGGAAAGAAGTTAGGAGAAAAATCCAGAAATATGATGCCACGTCCTGTTTGATGTCACGTCCTGCTTGGAAATCTATGAATAGGGAGTCCCCCTCGCTTTCGAGTCAGTGAGAGAGAGTGCCGATATAGAGAGAAGAGCTGTAAGATTGACAATGCTATTTTAATAGTGTTATTGCAGTGATAGATAACGATTTGCTTTTGCATCATGTTACTAAATTTTTTATTTTTTTGTGAGATATTAGTGCTTTGAATCGTTATTTTCGTTTTTGGAGCTCGTTGGACTATTTTAGCGTACATTCACTGTGTAATTTTCGCAACAATAATAATTAAGAGTCGAAAAACTTATTCTGCAAAGTGGTACAATTAAAATTCCCTACTAACAGCATTTTGCAGATAGAACAAGTCAACAGATTGCCACTGAGATATGAGTATGAACTATAAATGGACAAAATAATGGGAAAAAATGTAATAATGATGCACTCCAAAGAAGTTTCTTAAGATATATATAGTTAAAAAATGTTCACTAAATCCGCTTTGAAAAATAAAATGTTAATTGCGCTCAGTAAATGGCGAAATTAAGTTAACATGTGTTCGAAAACTGTTCAATTAATGTTGGAATTGCTTGTATATTTCAAGTTAGTCTTTCCATAAAAAAGGCATTTTTCACAATGGAAAAGTGGCACCTAGCGGTCTTCATTGAAACTATTTTTTTTTTTTTAATTTCTTTAAGCGTGAACTGCCGTGCAGTAGTAATGTCAAGTTTGCTGCTTACACGTCTTAGCTGCAGAATATTTTTTTATAGAGGAAATTTTATCAAAAACAAACGGCATGTATCCGGAAAGATTCACTTTAGAAGAACTGCAAATTTTTACTTTATAATTACCTTTGTAAGACATGCAGAGCAGAAGTACAACTTAAATTTCATGAACAAAAAAAGTGTAAATTTTATAAATGTTCTACCAGAAAAATTTAATGATGATTGTTGTCAAAAATGCCCAAAATCCATTCTGAGAGTTTTTGAAGGTTTGATTTCTTTTTAAAAAAGAAAAGTGAAATTCGAATGCTAAGTAAAAAAAAAAAAAGAAAATTGCTATTCAGTGTAGCATGGTTTACGCGTTTCCCGCATGAAAATGCTTTGCCAAAGTTCGTGTAAATGAAAAGAAGGAAAAAATAGCACCCAAATTGCTACATAAATTTGGAAAATAGATTTAAATGATTTACTTCAGTTCCAGAAAACTCTGAAAAGGAAATTAAAGATAAGTCATGCAGGTAAATTTTAGATTTTAATATTGTTATACAGATTAGAAAATAGTTAACTTTATCATAAACGGGGTTTGTGAAGGCTCAACGGATACTTTAATATCTCATCTATATTAATTTGTCATATTTTCTAGTCATTTTAAAAAAGAATCTTTTTGTAATAACTATAAATTGCAAAAAGATTACTTTTGAGTTTACTTTTGATTTCACAGTACACATGCGATAAATGATAAGTATAAATTACTATAGCATCCTTATAAGATTGAATGTCTACATCTTCTGGTGTTAAAAAAATATTATTGTAAAAAATATGTATTTGTTTTCTCATACTGATAAGTAAATACCAGAAAAATTACAAAAGTGGATTGTTATTTTCACAGAAGAATATTCTTTTTAATTTTCATTGCAGTGTTTTATGACGAAAACAAATAAGAAAACGTTCAAAAATGTTTTTTAAAAAATCCTTTTACCTTGATTTGTGAGTTTTTCATGAATAGTTTTAGGTGTTCATGTAGATGTGATAAAAGTAAAATCTATACGCTCCATTAAAATTATAGAACATAAATAGTTATAATTAGTGTAGGAAAGAAAAACTCTTAAAATGCATGGTATGAGATTTTTTACTTTTAGATTTTAAAACACAATTTTTCATATTATAACTTTTTTCAAATTTGAATAGACGTCTAATTACTAGCTGATGAATTCAACTACATGCAATTAAAAATAATAAAACATAATTTGAATTGTATTTTCACAGAAATTATATAGATTTCATTTTTGAAATAACTTTCTTATTTCACAGTTAGATGTCGATAAAAAAATCTAGAAATTTATTTTCTGTAAGACTATTAATAACATATAATTAGGTAACCGGTCGCTCGCGAGTAACTTGCAATGGTCAATTTAATTGATGATGGATTATTCAATTAACTTAAAAGAATACAAACTGTTATTATCTCCGGTAATTGTAAATTAACAAGTTTGTGCGTGCAACCATAGATAATTAGTCAGCTTACCGAGCTCAAAAAAGTAACATCTTTTTTTTAATCTTTAAAGGTGTGTTTTCTGTTGTACTACAAACTAGTTTTTTCGAAACTATGTCTGGAAACATTCGAGTGGTATAATAAAGAGGAAATTTTAATTGGAGAAAGAAAAAATTTTAGATGCTATTCTTTTAGAATAATAATTATAATAATAATAACAGGTAATTATAAAAAAAGTTTTTATAAAGAAACTTTGACAAGAAATATATTCTGAGTGTGAATGAGAATTGAAATCTAAAAATTAAAAAATTGAAATAGTTTTTATAGAAGACATTATCATTGGTAAGGTACATGGTATTGGGTAAGTTTTTAAAGCTAGATACAGCTAGACCAGTACAAGATATTTTATTTTATTAAAAGTCTAGTTTAATGTAGGACTCGAAATGAGATGGCAGCAAAAAAGAAGTTGTGTGTTTTTATAAGATAGCAACGAAAATACATACAGTTTTTAATTCTTCAACAATGAACATTGAATCGGCTTTTCTACAAAACATTGCTATCGGTAAGGTTTGAACAAACATTTTAAGAGAAAATAGATATGTTTGGAGTAAAAGTAAGAATAAGTAAGATGATATTTTACGACGTGCATGATCACCTGCTCTTTCGCCCCCCCCCCCATTCTGCAAAGCGCTCTATGGCCTCACCGGTTGAGAACCGCTGGTCAAGAGCTCATGTAATGAGAAAAAAAATAACATCCACTAACAATCATTCAAATATAATCATTTTTAGAAGTTAGTAAACCGTGTGTTCAGCAGACCCTCATCCACAACTTCTAAAATATTTTTCTAGTGTTGCTCTATTTATAAACTTGACTTTCATGAAATGCAAAATGTTGCCAAGAAGCTAAAATATTGCGTCTAGTAATAAGTTTTAAAGTGCGTGTCAGGAATTTAATGTATAATTTAGAACTTATATAGTACCTCTATTCGTCAAAGTAATCTCCATTATTTTCCAGCATCTTCCGTCATCAGTAAGTTAGTGCACGGATACCAGCAGCGTAGAGGGATTCATCTTTTGATGCGATGAAGACATCAATAGATTTTTCATGTTTCATCCACTGTGGAGAAGTGTGCAGAAGACAAGGCATTGTTGATCGACCGAAATAGATGATAGTCCAAAAGGGCTATGTCAGGGCTTTAAGCAGGGTATTTCGAAACTTCCCAACCAAACTTTACTAACGTATCCTTGATCGGTTTTGCAACATGAAGCCTTGCAATGTCGGGTTGGATATGAAGGGTGTACTGTGCTACAAGTTACTAGGAGCCCGGTGAAAGTGTAACTTCTGAATGACCTAAACAACAACTGCTGCAACTGAAGCAGGAAGTCGATGGTAAACGTCCATTAGGTTTGTCAGCTCGTCAATTTGCTCGATGACGATGCAAGGCATCATGTTGCACAAGCCGGCGAAGGGCACGTTAGTAAAGTTTGGTTTGGGAAGTTTAAGGCCGATTTAGGTATAAAATGAAAATTTGTAAAATAAATTAAAATTCTGATTGCTCATCATCATTTTATCAAATTTATCAGTGCTTAAAAACATACCTTCAGAACAAAAGGTAAAATTATTAGACATTGGAACTGCAATTACAATTTCTAAACGCATTTTTCGTGTCATATTTAATCCGTAATCGATAATAAATCGAGATAAATGTAAGAAATAATAAATTTTATAAACTGATGATAAGCAACCACAATCATAATATTGCTATACAACTTTTAACTTTACGTCTAAATTCGGCCTACATAGGATGACTCAATATTTGAGACAGCAAACCTTGTTTGCGAAGGTCACGGTATAGCCCCGACAGCTACGGTATAGCTTCGGACTATCATCTATTTCGGTCGATGGACAATCAATTGTCTTCTGTACACTTCCCCACGGTAAGGACGAAGCAAGAGAATCTACAGACGAATTCACCACGAACAAAAGATGAATTCCTTCTACGCTGCTGGCACCCGTGCACTACCTGGCTGATGGCGGAACATGCTGGAAAGTAATGCAGATTACTTTGACGAATAGAGGTATTATTATTATAAGCTCTAAATTTCATAGTCATTCCTTTAGCATGCGCTTTAACGCGCAGTGTTCCCGCTCTGTTAACACCCAACTCTGACGTTTTGACTGTTGCCGGTCACGAAGAATAGATTGGATTTCTATAAAAAATAGTTGCGGGTGACAAAGCTCCACGAGAATCCTTTACTTTTTAGCAAGTCATTTCCCGTCAAAAAATGGTCACGATTCTTTTTAACAGCACTGGCATCTGCTGAAAAAATGGAAGAATGCGAGAACGGCTGGATAGATTGCCCAATGCTGAAAAAAAGGGCAGGCGTTGCCATCGCTCGACTTAACTACCAGCAAGATGGCGGACGATCGAAACGTTCATCGCGTGCCACAGATCTAGAGACCCTTTTTTGACAACAGCTGGCTGTGCGGCACAGCCAGCTGCGCCTCAAACGGTTAATGAAATATCGGTTAAAGAAATATCCCGCTTAATGTAATAAATTTTCAATGTACGAACCCTAAATAATTAATCAATGTGATATCGGATAATTGAATCCTCGCTTATTAGAATAATTTTTATTGACAAATTGGCTATTCTACTTAGCAGGATCGAGTGTATGTAGCTCAAAACAACACATTTGGCACACACATCAGCAAGACGCAGCTGGCTGTGCCGCACAGCCAACTGTTGTCAAAAAAGGGTATCTAGATCTGTGGCACGCGATGAACGTTTCGATCGCCCGCCCTCTTGCTGGTAGTTAAATCGAGCGATGGCAACGCCTGCCCTTTCTTCAGCATGGGGAAAGGGTTGCCCTTCAAAGGGTTAAAACGAATTATTAGACCGTATACATTATCAAAAAGTTTACTTAAAAATAACCCATTTTTTAATATTTTCATTGTTACTGTAAATTGGCCAACCAGTTTTACCCCATCCAACACACTAACCCTACAAGGCACCTGGTCCCTATGTGGAACAACTCCTTAAATTATTCCTCAACGTCTAAAAAATACTAGTGTAGACATCTGTCGGTTGTTAAGAGTACTGATACATACATAGCAACGACATAATTCAGGCTGTTGCATGTAGATGTACTTACTGTTTATATTATTGCCAAAACGGATTCAAATTTAAACAATCATCTTTCGGATGTGGTTTAGTTTACTTTAAAAAATGAACAAAAAATAGTTAGGAAAGAGTTTTGACCAGGAAAAAAATGACTGTGTGTTGCAGCTCGTCCTATCCAGAAATGATACGAACACTAAAACTTGAAAATAAATACCAAAAAATCTGGAGTGACTCCACTCGACTTTCCGAACACTTACGATTAAGATCATGACCAACCATTTATATAAATTTTGACCGATGAATTATTCAAACTTACATACCAAATTGAAGCTCAATCGAATGAGCCGTTTAAACGCTAGCGCACTTTCAAGAGTCTTGCCTCATATGCCATAATGTAAAAGCAATCTTTGTCGTAGCCCTGTAGAAAAACTATAAGTCCTATACACATCAAAATCAATGCAGGTCTTGCGACGGTGGTTTATAACATATATACCCAATTTGAGCTCAATCGAATACCCCATTTAGGAGCTATCGTGTTCATACACACACATACATACATGCATCTTGCAAAAATAGAATAAATGAATTCAGAAGACCTCAAAACGTGACAATACATCAAAATCTCGAAGTTGAATTTTTTCATTATTATAATACTTGCCTTACATGATACATGTTCGGAAAGTAAAAAATATAGCTAAGGTCTCGTGTACCGCATACAAAACTGAAATAAAAAAGGGTTTTTCAGGTAATAAATTACGTTATTATTTTTTAAACTGCTTTTCCCAAAATAATAATCACTAACATTATCACAAATACTTATTTCAGACACAGAAAAAAAATGAGCCTTGTAGGGTTAAGTTTCAAACTTTCTTTTGTATAAAGGGATAATGTAGATCTATTTTCTTTATTAACCCTTTAACGCGCAGTGTTCCCTCTCTGGGAACACCAAACTCTGACGTCTTGAATGTTGCCAGTCACGAAGAATAGATTTGACTTCTATAAAAATCGTTGCGGGTGGCATAGCTCCACGAGAATCCTTTACTTTTTAGCACGTCATTTTCCCGTCAAAAAATAGTCACGATTCTTTTTAACAGCACTGACATCTGCTTAAAAATGGAAGAATGCGAGAACAGGTGGATAGATTGCCCAATGCTGAAAAAAAGGCAGCCGTTGCCGTCGCTCGACTTAACTACCAGCAAGATGGCGGACGATCGAAACGTTCATCACGTGCCACAGATCTAGAGACCCTTTTGTGACGACAGCTGGCTGTGCCTGGCGGACGATCGAAACGTTCATGACGTGCCACAGATCTAGAGACCCTTTTGTGACGATAGCTGGCTGTGCCGCACGTGCGATGAACGTTTCGATAGTCAGCCATCTTGCTGGTCGTTAAGTCAAGCGATGGCAACAGCTGCCCTTTTTTCATCATTGGGCAATCTATCCAGCTGTTCTCGCATTCTTCCACTTTTTAGCAGATGTCAGTGCTGTTAAAAATAATCGTGACCATTTTTTTTACGGGAAATGACGTGCTAAAAAGCAAAGGATCCTCGTGGAGCTGTGTCACCCGCAACTATTTTTATAGAAATCAATTCTATTCTTCGTGACTGGCAACAGTCAACTTTTGACGACCCTTTTTTTGACGACAGGTGGCTGTGCCGGCACAGTGAGCTGTCGTCAAAAAAGGGTCTCTATATCTGTGGCACGTGATGAACGTTTCGATCGTCCGCCATCTTGCTGGTAGTTAAGTCGAGCGACGGCAACGGCTGCACATTTTTCAGCATTTGGAAAGGGTTGCGCCTAAATGGGTTAATTGTATATCGCAACAAATAGATCTGCTCTTAAGCATTTATAGAACACTTATCCACTTATGACCTCCAAATTTAACTCACACCCACATACAAAAAAAATAAGCATACTTTTCTTATAACAACATCATCTTTTCATCATTTTTTTAGTCTTCAAAACATTCCACAGAAGAGGATGATTAAATCACGCGATATCCTTTCGTCCCCAGAAGAGTTAAAGTGAAATATGAGGGTCATTTCTCTCTTTTAGGAAAGAAGAAAAGTTAATGTCACAGATAACAATGATGATAAATGGATTTTATAGGAAAGTCACACTTCAGTACTAAAAAAAAAAAAAAAAAAAAAAAAAAATTCTCATGTGGACATTACATGACTTCTTGGTACGTCTATTAAGTTAGGGTAAACTGACCGGTATATTAAAACTCAAGCAAAATTCGTTTTTTAAAGAAATCATAAGATAGTTTTGTTTTTATTGTAATTTTCGTGTTTATCTGTGTGAGCCATGGAACGGTTGTTACAGGAACAGGTGAAAAAAAAAGATATTTTGTTGAATCGAACAAAAGTTTGTTGGTTCAACAAAAATTTGATGGCGTTTTTTTAGACGAATTTTGTTAGTTTTAACAAAATTTTTGTTAAATTAAAAAACTGGATTCTTCCTCCAAAACTGGGCAGAGAGACGAAAAAAAAAAGTTTTGTTAAATCGAACAAAACTTTGTTAATTTAACAAAAATTTGATGGCGTTTTTGTTAGCTTTAACAATGTTTTGTTAAATTAAAAAATTGGATTCTTCCTTCAAAGCTGGGCAGAGAGACGGGAGAAAAAAAATTTGTTGAATCGAACAAAATTTTTTTGATTCAACAAAAATCTCGTGGCGTTTTTTGGACGAATTTTGTTAGTTTTAACAAATATTTTGTTAATTAAAAAATTGGATTCTTCCTCCAAAACTGGGCGGAGAGACGGAAAAAAAAAGTTTTGTTAAATCGAACAATGTTGATTTAACAAAAATTTGATGGCGTTTTTTTAGACGAATTTTGTTAGTTTTAACAATTTTTTGTTAAATGAAGTAAATAGTTTCTTCCTTCAAAGCTTAGCCGAGAGGGAGATGGCCCGCAGTCACCACCATATCTCCGTAGTACGGGGGGGGTCGGGGGGCCTATTAACTATCTTAGGTCGATACCGATGTGCATAAAGACAGTCGTGCATAGCTGCCATCCGGAAACGAAACATTTCGTCGAATTAACAAAGCATTTTTCTCAGTGTTTAACTTATGTAAACAGTTTCGGGTACTTTCTAAGTTGATTTTTGGAGGTTCAACTAAAAAGTGACAGAGTAGCTCATGAAAAGATTCTGATTTTGAAGTACATTTACTTGAACTACGTAATATTCCAGTAAAGGAACACAGAAAATTGTTTTCCATTAAGAGTGATACAATTTAAAAATAAAAAAGCACATAATTATTCAGTGATGGACATTTTTTTTTCAAATCTTGCATTATGCCATCAAGTATGAAAAATAATATCGTTCATATGAGCACCACGACTTCTTTGTACATACCGCATTCTGTCAACTCAAATTTACCATCACTCTTTCACATACATTGGCTGTTATTTCACGAATAACACGTTCAATGTCGGTTTTTAACCCTTTAACGAGCAGTGATCCCGCACTGGGGACACCAGACTCTGACGTTTTGACTGTTGCCAGTCACGAAGACTAGATTGGATTTCTATAAAAATAGTTGTGAGTGACATAGCTCCACGAGAATCCTTTACTTTTTAGCCCGTCATTTCCCGTAAAAAAAATGGTCGCGATTATTTTTAACAGCACTGACATCTGCTGAAAAATGGAAGAATTCGAGAACAGCTGGATACCGCTCATTGCTGAAAAAAGGGCAGCCGTTGCCATCGCTCGACTTAACTACCAGCAAGATGGCGGACGATCGAAACGTTCATCGAGTTCCACAGATCTAGAGACCCTTTTTTGACGCAGCTGGCTGTGCTCGCTCACAGCCAGCTGCGTCAAACAAAAATGATGATGGTAGACTTTTAAAAATAAATTATGAAGTTACTTAAAAAAATCTGGAGTGACTCCACTGGACTTTCCGAACACTTACGATTAAGATCATTACCAAGCATTTAAATCAATTTTAATCGATGAATAATTCAAACATACATATCAAATTGAAGCTAAATCGAATGCACAGTCGACAATGTAACCAATGATACCATGCAACTTCAATTTGATATGTATGTTTGATTTATTCATCGATTGATTTAAATGCTTGGTAATGATCTTAATCGTATGTGTTCGGAAAGTCGAGTGGAGTCACTCCAGATTTTTTTAAGTAACTTCGTAATTTATTTATAAAAGTCTACCATCATCATTTTTGTTTGACGCAGCTGGCTGTGCGCGGGCACAGCCAGCTGTCGTCAAAAAAAGGGTCTCTGGATCTGTGGCACGCGATGAACGTTTCGATTGTCCGCCATCTTGCTGGTAGTTAAGTCGAGCGATGGCAACGGCTGCCCTTTTTTCAGCATTGGGAAAGGGTTGCGCTTAAAAGAGTTAATGGCTCAATTGCTATTGGATTATCAGCATGAGCTTGTGGCTTAGCATATCCCCAAAGAAAGAAATCGCAAGGTGTTCAATCACAAGAACGGAATAATGTCGTCCATGAATTCTTCTCAAATTTCTCTCAGTATTCACATAGGAACACTGATTTTGGTAAAACAATTAAATAATTTTGAAACGTTGTTCAAGCATGTATCTTTCCACGGTTAAATGGAATAGCATACTAAACACAAACCTCACAAGAAATGTCAGAAAGGAATGCTCAGTGTTGCCATTTTAATCATTTAAAATTGTATCATCCCTATTGGAAAACCCTTTACAATACATCAACGAATGACTGTTTACTCGAGAGCAGGACCAGTGAGAAGGGAAACCAATTAAGCGGGAAACAGCTTCCTATTGCATGGAGAGAAGTTACCATTGTCGACCTGTTGACTGAAAAACTTAATTTTTTAAAATATCTACTAAATATGTATTCACTAAATTCACTCGCTGGTCTGTTTGTGCTACACAAATTTTAGATCTCTGTAATTTTAACCCTACAGTGCATACTGTATCCAATTGGCCACACTTTAATTTGTCCGTAATAATAATAATTTTGTGTGGGGTTTGTATAAATATGCATTTGATATATATGTAAGACCATTATGGAAATAATGTTTAGTTTTTAAAAATGTATGGCAAACATTATATTGTGAGCAAAGAACTTTGTTTTGTTTTATATTCGAACTATATTTTTGTTTTATATTTTGTTCAAATTCGAACGTTTTTCATGATTTTTCTGAGAAACTACATGGTGAATTTCTTTTAAAATATTTTTTCTGGCATGAGTAGGCCTAAATAAAGATACAATTTTATTTTCAGCTCATTTTTTTTAAATCGTGCATTTTAAGGTTAACTTATTTCATTTGAAATTGGTATGCCATACTTCAGTAATATTAAAGTTTGGAGATTTTTCGCTCAGTATAAGAGAAATCGCCATTATTCAATTTGAAATTGGCATACCATACTTTAGTAATATTAGAGATTTTTCGCTCAGTATAAGAGATGTCGCTGTTTCATTTGAAATTGGTATACCATACTTCAGTAATATTAAAGTTTGGAGATTTTTCGCTCAGTATAAGAGATATCGCTGTTTCATTTGAAATTGGTATACCATACTTCAGTAATATTAAAGTTTGGAGATTTTTCGCTCAGTATAAGAGATATCGCCATTATTCAATTTGAAATCGGCATACCATACTTTAGTAATATTAGAGATTTTTCGCTCAGTATAAGAGATGTCGCTGTTTCATTTGAAATTGGTATACCATACTTCAGTAATATTAAAGTTTGGAGATTTTTCGCTCAGTATAAGAGATATCGCCATTATTCAATTTGAAATTGGCATACCATACTTTTGTAATATTAGAGATTTTTCGCTCAGTATAAGAGATGTCGCTGTTTCATTTGAAATTGGTATACCATACTTCAGTAATATTAAAGTTTGGAGATTTTTCGCTCAGTATAAGAGATATCGCCATTATTCAATTTGAAATTGGCATACCATATTTCAGTAAAATTAAAGTTTAGGGATTTTTCGCTCAGTATAAGAGATGTCGCCAGTGTTTCATTTGAAATTGGTTACCATACTTCAGTAATATTAAAGTTTGGAGATTTTTCGCTCAATGTAAGAGATATCGCCATGCTGGGTTCAATTTTGGGAATTTACTTTTAGAGCCCATTTCGGTGATATTTCATCAAAAGCCACCAAGTTTTGAAAAAAAAAAAAATTCTAATGAAATTTTATTGGATAAAGCTATTTTGAACTTAAATGAAGTTTGGCAAGTTTGTACCTGACGTCTGAACTGACGTATGTATTTATGTATGTACTAATGCAGTTTTGATCCATTATGACCGACCGTGAATCCATTTTATCTCGTTTTTGGTGACATCTGTACATACGTAAGAACCTACGTAAGTACGTATGTAACTCGCTTTTAATGAAAACCAATAACCATGAAATTTTGAATTTAAAGTCGTTGTAAGACCGAATTGTGCACCGCTCTTTTCGATTGCTATAGATTGGGTATTTAATTGGCAAAGTCATCGAAAAGTATAACTATACGTGGACAGTCATTGTTTGAGCCTTAACCGAAATCTCGCACCCTGCTTAGCAATTTTCGGTAAAACAACGCCAAATTTTTTGCTAAATACAACTATCTAAAACTGAACCCAGCTGAATTATGTTTCTCATATTTCGCGAGAAATCGCCAAACCTTAATAATTTTACTGAGCCAAGCATTAATTTCAAATTTATTGAGTTTAAACAAATTACATCAAAATTGTTTATTGTTTAATAGCATTACAAAGAAATTACGTGGTGTCCACATATGATATATATTAGTTTAGTACACTCCCTATAGCACGGTTTCATATAAGACGGATTCATATAACACTTGGAAAAGTGCGATAATTTCTATAATTGCGTGTTATCAAACATAATTCCTTATCTTAAAACAAATCATTTTATTGTGAATTTCAAACTTTATTTTCTCTGCAAGAGCACTTCACCTTAACCCTTCAACGCGCAGTGTTCCCGCTCTGGGAACACCAAACTCTGACGTTTTGACTGTTACCAGTCACGCAGAATAGACTTGATTTCTATAAAAATAGTTGCGGGTGACATAGCTCCACGAGAATCCTTTACTTTTTACCATGTCACTTCCCGTAAAAAAAATTGTCACGATTATTTTTAACAGCACTGACATCTGCTGAAAAAAGGAAGAATGCGAGAACAGCTGGATAGATTGCCTAATGCTGAAAAAAGGGCAGTCGTTGCCATCGCTCGACTTAACTACCAGCAAGATGACAGACGATAGAAATGTTCAGCGCGTGCCATAGATCTGGAGACCCTTTTTTGACGCAGCTGGCTCTGCCGGCACAGACAGCTGCCAGTCAAAAAAAGGGTCTCTAGATCTGTGGCAGGCGATGAACGTTTCGATCGTCCTCCATCTTGCTGGTAGTTAAGTCGAGCGATGGCAACGTCTGCCCTTTCTTCCAGCATTGAGCGATCTATCCAGCTGTTCCAGCAGATGTCAGTGCTCTTAAAAATTATCTTTTTACGGGAAATGACGCGCTAAAAGTAAAGGATTCTCGTGGAGCTATGTCACCCGCAACTATTTTTATAGAAATCCAATCTATTCTTCATGACTGGCAACAGTCAAAACGTCAGAGTTTGGTGTGCCCAGAGTGGGAACACTGCGCTTAAAGGGTTAAAACAAATCGTTTTATTGTGATTTTCAAACTTTGTTTTCTCTGCAAGATCACTTCACCTCAATACACGACCTTCAAATTCCGTTGACACAAACAAAGTGTGGGAGGGAAATCTTTCCTCTCAACTTTACATTCTCCATGCATCCCACACCGGCTGATGATTAAATCACGTGATGCTTTCATCCTCGTGAAAGTGTCGAGATGAAATATGAAGGGGGGGGGTTTCTTCCCCCCCCTCTCTCTCTCCTCTAGAAAAAGCATCGCAGATAGCGTTGAGAAATGGATTTTATAAGAAAACATTATCATCAAGGGAAAAGAAAAAAAGATGCAAGAGCTCTTTATCTACTGAAGAGATACTGAAAAACTAAAAGATAAATGCAGGTTGAGGAATGTTTACTTTTGATATGTCTTTTATGCATGAAAGTTTATATGATATGTATGTATAATGTAATGATTTCTATGCATTAAATTAAGTTGTAATAGTTGAAGGTAATCTTTCGTTCCGGCCATTTTCAGAAGTCATGTGAACATTCTAAAATGCATTTTCCCCCCCTTTAAATTAGTTTTTCATAACACTGTTTCGTCAGAACGGTAGATATTTCTTAAACCAGAATTCCCCGCCAAGCGTTTCTTTGACGTGGGAAAGACTTGGTAAGCTCCGCGAAAGCCTCACCTACGGTGCGCACATCATGACCAATCGGCGCCTTCGGACGTCAGCGCTAGTCTTGTATTTTGTCAACTTCCAGTGTGTCACGTGATCTCGAAAGATATATGTTGCTGTACGAAGTGAAAGAAGGTTTTTTTTTTTTTTTTACTGCAGTAAATATTATAACACTTCAACAGATTTTGTGTTATAATATTTACTGGTTAAAAATTAAATTAAGTTAAAAAGGTTTTAAACTTACATTACTTTGTGATTTTTAATCCTTACTATGTGTACTATCGCCCTGAAATTTTATCGCTGTATTTCTGGGACACCCTTTCTACATATAAATACTTTGTAAATTATTTTACAAAGCGTTATTTAAAATTTTTATTGGCATTTCTTAAATAACTAGTTTATGATAGAACTAATATAGTATGTCTCTTACATGTATTTAGAAGGATGTGCACTAACGACTTAATACAATTTTTCATCTTGTTATATAGTTTATATAGTTCCATTTAACTTATATGCAGGGTGTTCCATATTTATTCGTACAAAATTTAAGGGAAGGTAAAGCACATAATAAGGAATCAGAATCGCATAGCATTGTGGGGTCGGAAACGTCGTCTTCATGTAGCTCTTTTAATAATCACTTTGGAACAAGTGCTGAAATAACAGTGAACTTTCCATTCATTTTTCTCCAAAACCTAATGTAACTTTTACAAAAAACAAGTGATTCAAAACTGATAGTTTTAAAATTCTCCTTTATTTCAGGGATGAATTTTTGGAGGCAAGCCCAGTGTTCATGAAATTTGGTTAAGAAATTCGTCGAGCACTTCAACATTTCTAACAAAGTGATTATTAAGAGGTAAGTGAAAAGGTTGTTTTTGACCCCACATTGCTATGTGATTCTGATCCCTTGTTGTGTACCCCATCTCCTCTTACATTTTGTACCAATATTTATGGGACAACATGTATAAACATTTATGCGTTATGCAGAACAAATCTATCTTTGTGTCCGACAGACATATATCATATTTTCAGACTTGTAAAACATTTCGCAGGGGGTCCATACGGTAAAAACAGGTAGATATTTTCACTAAAGGACTATATAATTATCATTTTAGTAACAAAAATCAAAATTTCTAGCGGTGGGGGGTCGGACACCCCGGACTAGTCCTTCCCCTTAAATACGTCCTTGCGCATTTTAGAAGCCCTTTAATCAGATTGTTGTTTTGAACATGTATATCGAATTTGTGTGCTTGACTAAAATTCCGCTTATAAATCCTCGTAAAGGGGGTGCCTTTCGTGGGGGGGGGGTCTTTCTAAGGGGTCCTAACCCATATTTACGAAAAGTTTCGGAGAAAACCGCGAAAAACTCCGAACGGTTAGGTCGACGGACTTGCGATGGGACCCGAACCCGGGACCTTCTCCCTTCGCCCGTTTACCATTTCCAGTGACATAACTACTGTGCAATGGTGAAGCGTAATCAGATTGTACCTTTGTCTTACCGTCATCTTATCGCGCTTTAAAGCAAGGCACTTTCACTTTATAGAAGTGTTGAAGTTGTTTCTGAATCCCATTTGATGTGATTAGGATATCTGGCACTCACTCGAAGGGGCCCGGGTTCGATTCCCGGAGGAGGAAGAGGGGTTCCTTGATGTAATGGTTCAGTTTTTCGATAATCATAAGAAACTTTCATAAAACAATGAGAATTTTAATGTATCATAGAAACTCGAGAATTAGAAGCTTTTTAATGAGACATTATTTTTTGTCTTCCTCGTATCATGCTTAATTGCTTTTTGGTTATTAAAAAAAAAACTTGTATTTCATTTGTGACTAAAAAGCAAAAAATAAAAATTAAGTAAAGATATAATTTTTAAAAGTAGAAGCTTTTTTTTTTGTTGTTGTTGTTGAGATCTAAAAGGCATAAAATAAAAATTTATTTTTGGAAAGATATGCTGTAAATGAAAGTTTCAGAACTTAGATAGCTTGAGAAAAATATAGACATTTCACTTTTGCAAGTGATGGAAATGCTTTTAAAATATTTTAAAAAGCATTCAAGACCTCTGGAATGCAGATGATAATGACTAAATCACAATGGCTTACAAGCAATATAGCCCAAGTGGAATATTGGTCTCCAATACTTTTTAAAAATATTTTGAAATTAAAAAAAATTTTAACTTTTGCAGAAGTGAAATATCAATATTTTTACCATTTTTTTTTTTTTTTTTTTTTTAGTTCTGGAACTTTGATTCATTACTAGCATATTTTTGCAAAAATAAGTTTTTATTGTATGCCTTATAGGTCTCCATAATAAAATCTTCTACTTTTAAAAATGGTATTTTTAATTAATTTTTATTTATAAATGTAAATGTGGTGTGATGGCCAATTATCTGATCGAGGGATCTAGGCCGGGGGGGGAGGTGATAGCCCTCCGTGGGGGACTTTCTAAGGAATCCTAACCCGTATTTACGCGAAGTTTCGGAGAAAATCACGGAAAACTCCGAACGGTTTGGTCGGCGGACGTGACCTGGTTTTGAACCAGGTACCTTCGTCTCCCAGTTTAGAGCACAAACGCGTTCAGCCACTGGCAGGGCAATTTTTATTTATAATATGGAGAGAAAACAGAACTCTTTAAGAAACTAGGATATTTTACATATCAGCTCGTTCACAGCTACGAAATTGGTGTTAACTAAAGCTGTCGGAATCTTTTTATAGTTGTTGAGATTAAAAAATAGAGATGTGTGAATGAAGACCAATCTACTGCAAAGAAACAAAGCCAGTAAAATTACATTAAAACAGGAAAATATCAAATTTACCAACATTCTGACCGCGTATTGAGTTTCAAAAAATAGTGATGGGTGAATGAAGACCAATCTATTGCGACAAAACAGGGCTAGTAAAATTACATTAAACCGGGAAAGAAAATATAAAATTTACCGGCATTCTGACTGCGCAACGATTGTCGAAAAATAGTGATGTGTGAATGAAGACCAATTTACTGCGAAAAAAACAAGGTAGTAAAATTACATAAAACCGGGAAAGAAAATATAAAATTTACCAACATTCTGACTGCGGAACGATTGTCAAAAAATAGTGATGTGTGAATGAAGACCAATCTATTGCGACAAAACAGGGCTAGTAAAATTACATTAAACCGGGAAAGAAAATATAAAATTTACCAATATTCTGACTGCGCAACGATTGTCGAAAAATAGTGATGTGTGAATGAAGACCATTCTACTGCGAAAAAACAAGGCTAGTAAAATTACATTAAACTGGGGAAAAAAAATATAAAATTTACTGACATTCTGACTGCGTAACGATTGTCCAAAAATAATATGTGTGAATGAAGACCAATCCACTGCAAAAACAAAGGCTAGTGAAATTACATTAAACCGAGAAAGAAAATATCAAATTTACCGACATTATGACTACGTAACGATTGTCAAAAAATAGTGATGTGTGAATGAAGACCAATCTACTGCAAAGATAAACAAAGCCAGTAAAATTACATTATAAACCGGGAAAATATCAAATTCACCGACATTCCCACTGCGTAGCGATTGTCATAACCTGCCAAACTATAATTAAATTATTATCAGCGAGTCTTAATCTCCATCTGCGATCAATCATCGCGATTATTCCGCGAATAATCAGCGATCTGCAGTCACATTTCCTTCTGCGCCAGAGCAATATTTCACCTGCCGGAGTCGTTAGGCTATCTGATGAATGAATGTTTAAAGTAGATCCTGATAACGGATGCAATCATCCCAGCGGAGCATCAATTTATTTCCCTCGAGTGGTCATTCGTTAGTAGGAGGTGCCTTAGAACGATTGTATTTCCACCTTCCGTGAGAAAAGTTGATAAGGTCAAGTTAATTCTCAGGGCTGTTTTGAATTTGACTCTTTGAAGATCTCACTTTATATATCAACCCTTTATATGTCAGCAGCTTAAATTTTCAGATTTGTTTACTGGAGTGCACACATTCGGATTATAAGCATACTGAATGCTTTTATTTTCCAATTTTGTCATTCATGTAAAATTTATTTATCTTTTTTATTTGTTTGTTTTTGTTTTAGAGAGTTCAATAGGGAATAATTCCGTAAGCGTTAGCAGGTTTAGGCTGTTGGCGACTTTTTTTTTTCGCCAACGTCTAACCTTGGCGACTCTTTTTTTTTCTCGCCAAACATAACAAAAACATACTTAGTTATTTAAGAAATCATAAACCCAAAAATGCAATAAACTTAGTGGTTAAAGCGCAGCCCAAGGGTTAAGGCGTTGGACTTGTAACCGAAAGGTTGCGGGTTCGATACTGGCGTACCACTAAAGACCACCGTGTACTTGCGGTGTACGTGCACGTTAAATCCGTGGTTCCGAAAGTCCTCTCGGCGGTCGCTAGCAGTTTCCGAGGGATGCCAATATTCAGAAGTCCCCCACTTTCTGATGAGGTTCCAAATTGTGGCGGGAAATTCCGGGAAGGACGTATATGTAGCTCTAAGCGACACATTCAGTGACGCGAGCTGTCCTCTCCTTACAAAAGAAACAAAAGAAACATCTTATTAAAACATTTGCACACATATTTCAAGAGTAATTGCAAACAAAATGAACATAAACAAAGCTCTAGCTCCAGGCTATGCGTACGTTAAAAAATAAATAAAATAAAACTTTCAAAAGATGCAATGGAACGTTTATTTTTATTTATAGAAGCTTTTTAATGAAATTATATTTTGTCTTTCCATCGTCGTGACACGTTTAGAAACAAGGTTCCTCTACTTTATAGGAGTTAGAAGTATTGAAGTCTTTCGTCAATCCCATTTGGTCTAGTGGTTAGGGTACCTGGCTTTTGCCCAAGAGAACCGGGTTCGTTTCCCGATGGAAGAAGAGAGCTTCCAATGTTGTAATGGTCAAGTTCCACTGTAATAATAAGAAATTTTCATAAAATAACTTCATGTTTAGTTACAAATAAAACTTACGTTTAATTTGTTGCTAAAAAGCAAAAAATAAAGTAAAGATGCAATTTTTAAAAGTAGAAGCTTTTTATTGTGGACCCCCAAAAGTCATAAAATAAAAATTTATTCTTGCAAAGATATGCTATAAATGAATGAAAGTTTCAAAACTAAGAAAACTTTTAAGAAAAATATAAAAATTTGAATTTTGCAAGAGATGAAAATTTTTAAATGTTCAAAATATCTTAAAAAGTATTCGAGACCAATATTCCTCTTCCGCTGTATTTGTTTGTAAGGCATTGATTTAGCAAAGGTCTCGAATAGTTTTTAAAATATTTTGAACTTTAAAAAATTTTTATCTCTTGCAAAAGTAAAATGTCTATGTTTTTCTCAAAAATGTTCTAAGTTTTAAATCTTTTATTCGTTTATAGCATATCTTTGCAAGATAAATGTTTATATTATGCCTTTTAGGACTTCACAATAAAAAGCTTCTACTTTTAAGCCTTTAACGCGCAGTGTTCCTGCTCTGGGAACACCAAACTCTGACGTTTTGACTGTTGCTAGTCACGAAGAATAGATTTGATTTCTATAAAAATAGTTGCGAATGGTATCGCTCCACGAGAATCCTTTACTTTTTAGCACGTCATTTCCCGTAAAAAAATGGTCACGATTATTTTTAACACATTGACATCGGCTGAAAAATGGAAAAATGCGAGAACAGCTGGATAGATTGCCGAATGCTGAAAAAACGGCAGCCGTTGCCATCGCTTGACTTAACGACCAGCAAGATGGCGGACGATCGAAACATTCAGCGCGTGCCACAGATCTAGAGGCCCTTTTTTTGACGAAGCTGGCTGTGCGTCAAAAAGGGTCCTCTAGATCTGTGGCACGCAATGAATGTTAAGTCGAATGTTAAGTAATAGTTAAGTCGAGCGATGTCAACGGCTGCCCCTTTTTCACCATTGGGAAAGGGTTGCGCCTCAAAATGTTAAAAAATGCATTTTTACGTAATTTTTATTGTATTACTTAAACTATATCTGTAGTGTACAGATATAGTTTACAGTTTCTGGTGTGCTTGTGAACAGTTAAAGCTAAAAATTATTTTTAAAACCATTCACATTATTTTAAGAATGACATACGAAAAAACACTATAAGTGCTGCAATAACCAATAGTGCGGCTGCTATTGCGTTGGACAAAATACAAAATTTTACGTAATAATATTAATTAAATATTGTATCTTTCACAAACCTTACTATTTTAAATTGATCACAACGTGTTTATAAAATAAAATATCGGTTTATCCCGATGCAATATTTATCTATAATCCCAAACCTGAATTATCGCTGTTCTTCTCAAACATAATTTCCTTCATAAAAACACACATCAGTAACTCTTCCTGAGTAAACTGTCATCTTTCAGCCTATCAGTATCTCCTTAGTGTGGAAGAAATACCATCTAACACTTTTTATTTCTTTTCTCATAATAATAATGGGACACTTTCTTATAAAATCCCATTTTTCAACACTGTTATCTGCGATGAATTTTTTTTTTCTTTCCAAGAGTAGAGAGAAATGGCCCTCATATTTCATTGCGATTTCTTTTTTTAATTCTTTGTGGGTCGGAAAATATAAGCATCATGTGATTCAATCATTAGCCTGTGTTGAACACGCGATGATAATAAATGCCACAAAAGATGTTTTACTTCTTCTTTATTTTTCTTTCGTTTTTTTTTTTTTTTTTTTTTTTTTCAGCGCGTGTCAATGAAATTAGAAGGTTGAGTATACAGGGTTTTCCAAAAACGATAGCAGTACGCTTTAATTCTATATCTGTTAGAGATGAATGAGGTAGTGAGTAATGTTAATTGAAAAATGTTTAAAATAAGATAGGAAACAGACTACGTCAACAAAGAAGTCCTCTTGTTAATTATCAAGAAGTTGCTCTTTATGAACTTGTATAGGACCCCGTACGAAAAAATTGCCTATTAGTAAAATGTGCCTCGTACATTCAGAAGTTGATTCACAAAATTATGTCCTGAAAAGTGTTAGAGGTATGAAGATAAATATACTAGGGGACTTTAACCACTTTTCAATAATTCTGAATGGAAAAAAATAAAGATAATTTTCTTTCCATTCTATCAGTAAACGTTTAAATTTCCGATCATCTTTATTTATAGATATCTCTGAAAAGTTTTACAATGAATGTCTGAAGTTTTGCAGATCACCTGCACAGAGCACAGTTTACTAATTTTACATTTTTTGTATGGGGGTCGTGTAAAGTTTTAAAAAGTGTAATTTTTTTATCGTTAAAGTCGTATGTCTGCTCTGCTGTCAGCCACCACAGCGAAAAGCCATATTGATCTTATTAATTTTATATTATTCTCTATTTAAGGATATATCAGCTAGACTTCCTATGGGACTACATAAAATGCTCAAGAAACTGTTTGCTAACTAATACTGTGCTTCCATTATTATAATTTTTACTTTCCGAACATGTACCATGCAAGTAAAGTATTGTAATCATGAAAAAATTTGACCTCGATATTTTTGTATATTGACACGTTTTGAGGTCTTCTGAATCCATTTATGCTATTTTTACGAGATGTATGTGTGTGTGTGTGTGAACACGATAGCTCCTAAACGGGGCATTCGATTGAGCTCAAATTGAGTATATATGTCATAAACCACCGTCGCAAGACCGGTATTGATTTTGGTGTGCATAGCGCCTATAGTTTTTTTTTTTTTTTTTACGAGGCTATGACAAAGATTTTTTTTTACATTATGCCTATGGGGGAAAATTCTTGAAAGTGTGTTAACGTTTAAACGGTACATTCGATTGAGCTCACATTGGGTATATATATTATAAACCACCATCGTAGGATCGGTATTGATTGTGTATAGGACTTTTAGTTTTTCTACAGGGCTACGACAAAGAGTTCTTTTACATTATATGGCCTATGGGGGAAAATTCTTGAAAGTGTATTAACGTTTAAACGGTACATTCGATTGAGTTCAAATTGGGTATATATGTTATAAACCACCGTCGTAAGACCGTTATTGATTTTGGTGTGTATAGGACTTATAATTTTTCTACAAGGCTACGACAAAGAGTTCTTTTACATTATGCCCTATGGGGGGAAATTCTTGAAAGTGCGCTAGCGTTTAAACGGTACTTTCGATTGAGCTCAAATTGAAAAAAACTAAGAATTTTTGCTGAATTATTCATAGATTAAAATTTATTTAAATGCTTGGTAATTATATTAATCGTAAGTGTTCGGAAAGTCGCGTGGAGTCACTCCAAATTTTTTGAATGGCCGACACTTGCTGTACACGAGCATTGGCTACAACAAAGACCGTAAGTTTTGGATACTTTATTATGGATGTATGCCAACGTTGTCCCTATGAAATTGTAGACAATTTAACAACCCAAACAAGAAACTCTTGTTTTCATGATCGTAGACAGTTATGCGCTAACCATACTACAATCCGGGGAGCCACTTCTATTAATTAAACAATCGGAGATAATAAATTCAGCACAAATTATGTTTTTCCTTTATAATTTTGCATATCATGTATTATTGTTCATTCAAAGAAAATTAATTCCGACCCCAGCATGACAGCCATACTGGGTGATTCAAAATAGATGTTAAGGCGATTATTTTTTAAACCATAAGTGATCGAAACATACTTCCAATTAGAAAAGTTCGTCAAATTAAGAGTTATTTTCAGATATGGCACTTTTTTTTACTGGGGGTTTTATGCATATTAAAATACGAAATTTAATTTTTATACGGTCCCTCTTTCCCTACCCTTTATATTTAGAAGAATGTTGCTCTTTGTCTAAGAAAATGAATAAACCAAATCCGTGTCTCTAAGTGAAATAGTTAGCAAAAAAATTTATTTTAAAAACTGATGACTTACACCACTTTTACCTGCTGTGTTGGCGTCGGTTTTCAAGCAAAAAAAAATCTTTACTTTGGGGGACCCACTATGATTTGAAAAAAAGTTAAATAACGATCCCGTTGTTGACAGTTAAATGCGTACACATGTGTGGAATTAACAGGTGCAGTTTTACGTAAAATGATCGGTACTGCTTTATGAAATGAGCGATAAAACAGTTTTTAGGGGGATCATCCACTAATTACATCACGCTTCTAGAGAAGGAATTTTAAAGTGTAAAAGAGACTGACAAAATAATGGTGCTGTTTGCTATGATGTGGTAACTTTCACTAGAATCTGCCAAACATGCCTCACTGGAAAATTCTAGCTGAATTAGGATAAGATGAGTCAATTGTGTCTATCGAGTGTCTATTAGCATACATTAACGTCAGTTGAAAAGTAACTACATTTTTCTCACTTTGGAGACATCCCCTTATTGCTTGGCGACAAACGCCAAAATTTTCAAGTTGATATATCTCGGAAACTATTCCACGTAGAGACACGGGGTTTGTTTTATTAATTTTCTTAGGCAAAGAGATGTATTCTTCTAAATATAAAGGGTAGGAAAGGAGGGACCTGCCAAACATGCCTTACTGGAAAATTCTAGCTGAATTAGGATAAGAGGAGTCAATTGTGTCTATCGAGTGTCTATTAACATACATTAACGTCAGTTGAAAAGTAACTACATTTTTCTCACTTTGGAGACATCCCCTTATTGCTTGGCGACAAACGCCAAAATTTTCAAGTTGATATATCTCGGAAACTATTCCACGTAGAGACACGGGGTTTGTTTTATTAATTTTCTTAGGCAAAGAGATGTATTCTTCTAAATATAAAGGGTAGGAAAGGAGGGACCTGCCAAGCATGCCTTACTGGAAAATTCTAGCTGAATTAGGATAAGAGGAGTCAATTGTGTCTATCGAGTGTCTATTAACATACATTAACGTCAGTTGAAAAGTAACTACATTTTTCTCACTTTGGAGACATCCCCTTAGTGCTTGGCGACAAACGCCAAAATGTTCAAGTTGATATATCTCGGAAACTATTCCACGTAGAGACACGGGGTTTGCTTTATTAATTTTCTTAGGCAAAGAGATGTATTCTTCTAAATATAAAGGGTAGGAAAGGAGGGACCGTATAAAAATTAAATTTCGTATTTTAATATGTATAGAACGCTCAATTTAAAAAATGCCCTATCTGAAAGCTACTCTTAATTCGACGGACTTTTCTAATTGGAAGTGTGTTTCGATCACTTGTGGTTTCAAAAATAATGGCCTTAATATCTATTTTGAATCACCTGGTATATAAATTTAATACGACTGCAAAGGGTTAAATAGATAGTACGTTTTATTAATAAATTAAGATGTCGGTTCATTTCAAGACAACAATTATCTAATTCCAAACCTAAATTATTGCAGTTCTCCTCGCAACACAACTTTCTAGATAATAACCCTTATCAGTAACTCATCCTGAGTATACTGTCACCTTTCAGCCTATCAGTATCTCCTTAGTGGTTAAAGAAGCATCTAACACTTTTTATTTCTTTCTCATAATAATAATGGGATACTTTCTTATAAAATCCCATTTTTCAACACTGTTATCTGTGATGTTTTTTTTTTCTTTTCCAAGAGTAAAGAAATGGCCATCATATTTCATTCGGATAATTTTTTTTAAATTATTCTTTGGGGGGTAGGAAAGTAAGTATCGCGTGATTCATCAGCCGGTGTTGAATGCCCCTAAAATAAATGCCACAAAGAAAAAGTTTACCACATTTTCCTATATTAGTACGTGTCAATGTAATTTGAAGGTCGAATATATGTTAATAAATTGTCTAATCAGAGTTGGTGAGGTTTGAGAACTTTGTTTGGATTAAAATTATTTTTATCGGGATAAATTATTCCGATAAAAATACGGATTTATAAATTTTTATGGAAAAATGGACTTCGGCCATTATTAAATTTGCTTGTGCGGCAGCATATCGGTCTATTAAACTCGGGTACCCCATTAGAACACCGAAAGTTAAGCAGGAGCGGATTGGTTAGTTCTTGGTAGAGTGAAATCTCTCGACCGAGTCTGCATAGCTATGATTTTATCCATGTCCAAATCATACCTCTGTGGGTGCCATTGTAGGTGTTCTATTTGGATTTGGTACAAGATTAAGAGACCGCTCATATGAGGCAACATTGTTTGGACTACTAATCGCCTCCATAATAAAATGGCCAACATCTGAGGCCCTCGTAGCGGTCAAGCCTACAAGTAGACTACTGACTCGATCGTTGGAAAGAAAATTAAACTAAATTTGCTTTTACGAATTTCTGATTAACGCCTGGAACTTAGGTAAACATTAGGGATGGTAGCGAAACGGGGAAACAGGCATCTCTCAAAACAGTCTAAAAGCTTTGTCTCGTCTCGCAGAATCCCTATATCGTAATTTTTAAAATGTGTGTCTCGTCTCGCAAAAAAGCAGTAAATCTCTGTCTCGTTTCGCGTCCATCCCTAGTACACTTGCATTGGACGGACACACGTATGTTATGCGCTATTAACATAACGTACAGGTGTACCTAATTGTTCAACAATATTATGGTGATAGGACACATCTATGAATCAGATCGCATAGCATGTGGGTCATAAAAGTGTCTATGAGTGTTAATAATCGCTTTAACAAAAGTATTATGGTGTATAGGGCAACATGTATAAGGAATCAGAATCCCATAGCAATGTGGGGTCAAAAATGTTGTCTTATTGTAGCTGTTAATAATCACTTTAGGAAAAGTTTTGAAGTGTTTGTCAAATTTCTTAAGAAAGTTTTGTATACAATGGGCTTATCTCCAAAGATCCCATCCAAGAAATAAAGTAGAGTTTTTAAACTACGAATTTTACTTACATGTTTTCTGAGAAATATAGAATTTGACAAACAATGGTAGGAAAGTTCACTGTTGTTTCAGCACACGTTCCAAAGTGATTATTAACAGCTACATGAAGACAAAGCTTTTGACCCCACTTTGCTGTGATTGGGATTTTTTATGATCAGCCCTATCTCCCATAATATTTTGTTGAAATAATTTAGATACACCCTGTATATTTCGATCGATAAGTGAAAAGTACAATATTTACAAAGCAAACACTGCAGGATTTTTATTTCTCGTAATGCTCTGTGTATTAAACGAAATTAATTTATAAAAACAAACACAAGAAAAAAAAGTATATATCTACTGGCTAAACAACTTCTTATGCAAGTCGCAACTTCTGTTTTTAGCGGAACACTACACTGGTTAGCAAATAAACCTTCTTCTAGTGGGACACTTAATTTATGTTCGTTCTAAATTTTCCCCCCTGTTCGCTCTTAGGAGAGGCCAATGATCTTTCCTTAGGGCTGAACCTAAATAGACAATTACAAATTTGATCTTCGGTCTCTTGAAATTGTTTATAAAGACATTTTACAAAATGATAAATGTGGTGTCTAGAAATAGTAAAGTTGACATGTGCTACGCAAGAAAACCTCTTACATAGGCGCCTGGCGGCTAAATTTGCAGTTAGCGTTCTTATCTCGAAAACAGTGCGAGATACGTCAGCTAGAATGTTGTTCACAGCATATTGTTTTAGTAAGAGAGGACACCTTGAGTACATTAATATTTAAAATGGAAGGGTTGAAAGCATATTACTTTCACAAGTTTACCATCAGTCACGTTGTACAGTATGCAGCAGGAATTGCAGACCAGGGTCCAGATGTGTATTTTGTTGATGGAAAATACTTTGAGCATGAAAGGTAAATGTATCTAATATCAGGCAAGTGCAGATTTGAAAAATTCGATGAAACAAATATACGTTTACGCCTTCCAATCGAAGCATCATTGTTGTCAGGATTGTGCGCATTGATTATGTGCACAATCGGAAATTGATTGTGCACAATCATTGTGTGCAAGGTATCCTTTCTTGCTAACTCGATGGTGCTCAACGACTTTGTAATTGACTTTTTTCCCGTATCTCATGCCATTTTTGAGATAAGAACGCTAACATGAATGTACGCATAATGTACACTAAGAGAATGGCAGTTTGTTGAACTGTGGTTATTCTTTAGATGACAGTGTTTTGCCAATGAGTTTTAAAGGTTCGTTTTCCGAGACGGCGTGTCGGTATATGGAATACTGGTAACATTGTAATGGGTTCATGTCATCCACTAAAGACCCTGAAAACAAAGACGCTGAATGCATCTTTTGTCACGAAAAATTCTCTAATGATCAACGACGATCAGTTTGGATTCAAAGCTGGACTGTTCTCTGTGGGCTCACTATGACTGTACCGGAGCAAAGAAAGAAAATTATATCTACAACTTTTCTAAATCGACTCGAAATGACTCCAGTATAATGATATGAACTACAAAACATAAAAATTTGTTTTATAGTAACAAATAACTATATACGAAGCAATATAAATTGCTTTTCATCGGTTTAAACCATCTATTCCATAGTACCCGACTATTCCATATTATACTCCAGTCGTAACATTTTTTTAAATATTTTTTTCTATAACGACAGAACAAATTGTGACTGCAATTGACTTGCTCGCGTCACAGCTCATGCTGTTTCGTGCGACATGTAATCTATGAGACAGCCATGTAAGTATCCATATCACCCCTTTACGTATCCTCCAACGAGCCCCCTTATGTCGTCACAGTATCTAGAGACCCCTTTCTTGACGAATTGACTTGACGAAGAGACCCCTTTTCTTGACGACAGCTGGCTGTGCGCGAGCACAGCCAGCTGTCGTCGGAAAAGGGTCTCTCGATCTGTGGCACGCGATGAACGTTTCGATCGTCCGCCATCTTGCTGGTAGTTAAGTCGAGCGATGGCAACGGCTGCCCTTTTTCCAGCATTGGGAAAGTGTTGCGCCTCAAAGGGTTAAGAGGGTGGCAGGGGGGACTTACTTAGAACTACAGGGTGTCCGAAAACTCCTTGCTACATTTAAAAAATTCATAGAAAAGCAACAAATTATCGTATGAATATGCGGTTTGCACAATAATACTTCGCAGGTTCGCGAATTTTTTTGACATCGTAAAAAAAAAAAAAATACTTCCAAATTGTGTTCATAGGTGGCGCTGTACTCGTCACAGTCAGCTTCCCGAATGTCTTGTACAGTCTTATCCGATCTTCGTGGCCGACCACTTCCTTCCCTGTCTAAAACGCTTCCAGTATATTTTAAAACTCTTCGTGTCAGGCCAAAATGCTGTTTCGATTCGGAGGGTTTTTCTTAAACATGTTAGGAAACTTTCTCTGAAATTTAGTTTCAGATTTTGATTCGAAATAATAACCTACGCAATGTGTTTTCTCTGTTGCGGTCGCCTTAGCTAGAATGAATATTCCTGCACCGACAATGCTGTTTGAAACTCACGAACAATCCCTATTGGTTCTCCTTGCTGCAAACTGGAGATGCAGCGCCATCTATTAACACATTTTTGAAGTAATTTGTTTTAAGATTGAAAAAAAATTCTTGTTGTTGTTGTTGTTGCTAATGCCCTCTGGCGACCGCGTTGCGGTGACAGATCCCCCTATATATAGGCAGGCGATGGGCCGAAGGCGCGGCTTACATTTCAATGAGCCCCAGTGGCAGGAAGTCCGTCTTAGCTCGGGGTCCCGTAATTTTGAACCCATACCACAGGAGGGACCAACCCCCTGAAATCGGCACCCCCAGAGGTATCGTTTAACAACTTGAAGGACTTTGGAGACACGACGGATTTTACGTGCACCAGCTCCCATTAGCGTAATTTCCCGTCAAAAAATTGTCACGATTATTTTTTGCAGCACTCACATCTGCTAAAAAATGGAAGAATGCGAGAACAGCTTGATAGATTGCCCCATGCTGAAAAACGGGAAGCCGTTGCCATCCCTCGACTTAACTACCAGCAAGATGGCAGACGATCGAAACGTGCCACATATCTAGAGACCCCTTTCTTGACGAATTGACTTGACGAAGAGACCCCTTTTCTTGACGACAGCTGGCTGTGCGCAGGCACAGCCAGCTGTCGTCAAGAAAAGGGTATCTTAGATCTGTGGCACGCGATGAACGTTTCGATCGTCCGCCATCTTGCTGGTAGTTAAGTCGAGCGATGGCAACGGCTGCCCTTTATTCAGCATTGGGAAAGGGTTGCGCCTATAGGGTTAAAACGCATTATTTCCAAAAGAATCATTAAATTGTTTCTCTTTCTCGTACCATGCAATGGACGGTACTAAATTAACTTCAAAAACAAATAATAAGAAAAAAATATCAGTGCACGCATATATCTTCTAGCAAAACAATTCCTTCCGGAAATCGCAGTATCTGTTGTACTGCACTGTTTAACAAATGACTCTCCTTCAGGTGGGACATTTAATTATATGTGTTCGTTATAAATTTTCTTCAGGTCCGCTCTAAAGGAAGACAAACGATCCTTCCCTTATAGTTGAATCTAGATAGACAATTAGATTAGGGCACGTTCTCTCCGAGGGAAGTTAAGTTTGATGGATGTGTTCCGATATAGTTTGGCAAATTAAAAACTGAGAGTGTGACACTTTCTATGGGATTATGCTCAGAACAGTACTGTACTGGAGTATTTGGGTCAGGTACCTTTGAGCGTAGAAAATCTTATAATTGACCATAACATCATTTCTTATCTATCAGAAAATCTTATCTGCAAGAAAATCTTATCGCAAGAAAATCTTATATCGTAGAAAATCTTATCTGCAAATTGACCATAACATCATTTGCAATAGCTCTACTAGTAACGATTCTGTAAACTTGAAATTTTTACCACTTATTTAGAACGCTTTTATGAACCTTTCACAGCTCTTGGGATAGTTCTACATATTAAAATAAAATTTTTATATCTAAAAGTATTCCATCTTATTTATGCTTTTTTTTTTTTTTTGGTTTTACGTGCAGCATTTCATAAAATGTATAACTCGGCTGTTCGAGCCTTGTCAGGGGGATTATATTAATTGACTACGTCATTTTATCTCTCATCTTTCGTGTATTTTGCCTGGTAACCCTATGTCGAAATTTTTTTATTGTAACCTATTTACAGAAAAATACATGTGATGCCTATTCTACAGCTTACGAAATCTTGTAACAATAGATTAAAGCTGTTGTGAACTAACATTATATAAATATATGTAAAATTATGTCGCTTTTTTGGGACACATTTTTCGGAAAATTTTTAATAAAGGGGGTGAGAGATAAAATGGCATAGTCATTAAAAAAACACACTGGTTATTCCTAAGATGCCTGTATTAAAACGCATGTACAGACAAAAGCTACAGAGTTTGTATATTAGTATGGATTAAAAGTTTTATGTACTTCATATTCAGCATAAATGATACTGTAATTAACACTACCTGCAAAAGTGCAATTTTAGGCGCAGGCATAATGTCCCTTTGATTTACTGTGAATTTTTAAAAACTACCCGACGTCACCGTGAGACAGTCAGGGTTCTTGAACAAAGACAACCACTAAAACATTGCATTACGGTTATGATTAAAACTACATGAAATTTTCTATTTTACTTTTGTGGTGGTAATTATTAATATTTAATATTTCTTATAAATGATTATAGTAAAAAATCATAGATTGTTCATTTAACGCATCCTTTAAAAATATACAGCTACTAAAGAAGTGCTCTAATTAAAGTAAGTTCACATCTCCTTATTAGAGCACGCCTTCTCATGCAACAAGATTGATTGTGATTTATTTGGTATCCGCCTTTTCAGGAACACCGGGGCACGTACGGTGCTTGCTTTCATCCCAGTTGCAGCCTTAAAAGTACACTCATCACCAGTGGAGTCTTGATTTATTTTGAGGGACATTTTGATAAATTTGGTCTCCATTCAATTTCCGAATCCAGTCGACATCGAATGCATTTTATATTTGATTTAAATTTTAAAGTGCTTGTTCGGATTTCTGCTATATAAGTGATACGAATGCTGGTTACAGTATATTTTGGGAACAATTATAAATTAAAGTTTTCTTTCTTTCTTTATTTTATTTTTTTATTTTTTATTTTTATTTTTTTTTATTTTTGAGAAAGCTTAACATTATAATAAATTTCTGTGTAAATAGCCAATTCATGTCGTATAAAATACAAACTAATTACCTGTGAAATTTTCAATAAACGTTTTTTGAAAACTTATTGTGGTACAGCTTTAGTATGGTCCCTTTGGCGCGATTTATTTTTGGCGACGTTTTTGGCGCGATAACGGTGCCAATATGGTAACCCCTCCGGCGGATGCTCCGGAGCGGAGGAGCTGAATATGGCAACCCTAGGTGCGTGACGTCATTCATCCGTGACGTCGCGGTTTCGCTCCAGCGAATAGGGAGCGTTTGTTCCTTTCTTAAAGTTTTGGAGACCCCTTTGCCAGTATTTCGCGCGGGAGCTTCGAGTTGTGGAACCGCCATTACGCTTTATGGTTTTATTTTAATGGCTTTATTTTAGATTAAATTTTATTATTTAATTATTACTGAAATTTAAAATGGATATTCAGGTTCATACTGACTGTTTATATGCAGTTTTGTATGAATAAACATTCTTTTGATAGTACGTTTCAGGTTAATATGTTCCTTCCCGATTGTTTATTTGTTAAGGGTAGAAGCAACAAATAATTACGTTATTAATATTTCATACAGTGAAATAATTTTAGATATTTTGATTTTATTATTTCCATATTGTAATAACTTAGGGATTTTAATCAAGGTATGTGATAAGCATTGTTTGTTTTTATTTATTATTACCTTTGTTTATTTGTTAATGCTAGGAGCAACAAATAATTCCGTTATTAATATAATATTTGATATTTTGATTTTATTATTTCAATATTGAAACAATTTAGCGATTTTAATTAAGGTATGAGATAAGCATTGTTCGTTATGATTTAAATTAGTTCTTTATTTTGCTTACGTAGTCTTTTGTCAGAATGCTAAAATGTATTTTAATTTTTTTGTCTTTTTTATTTGTTATTTTTGTGAGGTATTGCCTTTAGAATATTATTTGTTTGCATTGTTTAATTTAATCTACTCAAAAGAGAAAGGGGGGTTGAGGGGGGGGGCAGAGCCCCCCCTCACACAAAAAGAAAAGTTATTAAATTTTATTAAACCGAATCTATATGTACATGTAAGCTTGTTATCTGTTTAATTTTTTTTCATAAAAATATTTAAAAGCCATTAAAATAAATCATAGCAAAATTAACGGCGACGATCAACTATCTCGGAACCAGCGCCATCCGATCCGCCATATTGTTTACAATTGGCATCGGCAAGGCAAACTTGGGTTGGCGACAAGATTTTGTCGCCAAATCAAAAAATCGCCAAAAAGGGACCATACTAAAGCTGTTCCCTTATTGTTTATTTATTTAAAAAAATCCCAGTCAGATTTCATATTTTAGTATTTTCGTTTCTACTTTGATCAATGAGGGCGTAGCTGGAGGAGGGAGATATCCGAATTGGTCCCTCCCTCAAAGTCAAGTATATGAGTTTAAATGAAATACGGAATATATTTAAGCGGCCACCCTACAGTTTACCTTATATGGCTATTGTAAGCAGAGATATTGCTAGGAATTTTTTCACGGAGTGAAAATAATCTCAGTTATTTTAAAGGCGGGAATTTAATTACAGAGGAAACCATGAACTTTAACGCGCAGTGATCCCGCTCTGGGAACACCAAACTCTGGCGTTTTGACTGTTGCCAGTCGCGAAGAATAGATTTGATTTCTATAAAAATAGATGCGGGTGACATAGCTCCACGGGAATCCTTTACTTTTTAGCACGTCGTTTCCCGTAAAAAATTGTCACGATTATTTTTAACAGCACTGACACTTACTGAAAAATGGAAGAATGCGAGAACAGATGCATAGATTGCTGAAATGCTCAAAAAAGGGCAGCCGTTGCCATCGCTCAACTTAACTATCAGGAAGATGGCGGACGATCGAAATGTTCATCACGTGCCACAGATCGAGAGACCCTTTTTTTGACGTAGCTGGCTGTGCCGGCGCACACCCAGCTGTCGTCAAAAAAGGGTGTAGTTTTATAAAACGAAAAATAAATGAATACATAAAAATAAACCAAATTTAATTCTAGTAAAAAGTAAGATTCCTTCTACCTCAAAATAAATCATATACATATAGTCTTCCAAATAAAAGTAAAATCACTCCGAGGTACTGAGCGAATTATGCCTTCATCTAGGATGTTGGAACTATCTTATTTTATTTATCTATCCTATCTTATCTTATTAATATCGTATATATTCCTCTTATCGAACTAAAACGTCAGTGGTTATGATTCCCCTTTCCTGATCGTCGTTGCTCCCTGACTGCCCAAACACACACGTTGGGTCTCAGCTGTAGGAAAGACCCAATTATGTTGATGCTACATGAAAGACTTAATATATGAAATTACAACAATAGTTTAAATAATTCTGGCGTCAAGCTCTCTAAGATTATGGTAATATTCTGAATTCCTCAACTCTAATAGTCGTTGCTTCCCGATTGACACAGAAGGAGAAGGGTACACTTACTTTAAGAGACTCGTTAGAGACGTACGTTGAAAAGAGCAAAAATTATTTTAAAAATGAAAAAAAATATATGAACTTTTTTAGGATGTGGTTCTTAATCTGATTGATTTCTTTTTATTTATTGACATACCTTTTAATAAAGTTAGTGGCCATCGCAATATTAGTTAAAACAATTGTGACCTCAAGACATTATTAAATATAAGTTATTGTATATAGTAAGTAAAAAATTATTTATATATTCCAGTGGCGTAGGGAGAAATTTTTTTAGGGGGGGGGAGGGAACAGTGGTTACGACTACTGCAATCCATGTCTCGTAATGTTTTGTATACATATGTTGTGTATGCATGAAGAAAATGCGTTTTGTATGACAAAAAATTCCTAATACCCCCCCCCCCCCAGTAGCCACGCCACTGATATTTTCATTTATATAAGTAATAAATACATTACTTTATTGTAACAATCGTTCAGACACACACACACATATATATATTTATAAATATATAATAAATCCATCTGTAACTATTATTAATTTCTCTTCGGACGACAGCCTCCTGGTTAAGAGTCTCAATTAACAAAAATCTCAAATCAAATCAAATTATTAATTTTAATTACCAAAAGACAAAAAAAAAAGAGTACAAACTGCACAATTAATTGGCCATGTAACCGATGCTTAAAAACTTCGAAGTGTACATAATATATATAAAATACATTTGTGACAATTTTTCATTTCAATTACCAAAAGAGAAAAAAACGAAAAAAGCCTATAACAGACCGTACGATTAGTAAATAGGCGGTGCGACCCTTGCTTAAAAACGTTCAAGTACTTTTCCCAACGAACCCATCTTTTCCCTGCCCGTGCGCGAGTTTTCCGCAATCAAACTGATGGGTAGAAAAGTATACGTTTTTCTATTAATATTCCAACTGCCCCTATCCGCACGTGCCTTATTAGATGTAGGCATAATGCCCCATCGATTTACTGTATATTTTTAAAAACTGCCCGACGTGAGATAGTCAGGGTTCTTGATTAAGTTTACACAGACTAGTAGAGCATTATGTAATGGTTATGATTAAAACTACATGAAATTTTCTATTTTACTTTTGTGGTTGTAATTATTAATATTTAATTTTTTCTTTTACATGATTATAGTAGTAAAAAATCATAGATTGTACATTTAACACATCCTTTAAAAATATTCGACTACTAAAGAAGTGCTCTAATTAAACTAAATTTACATCTCCTTATTAGAGCACGCCTACTCATGCAACAACATTGATTGTAATTTATTTGGTATCCCCCCTTTTCACGACGACCGGGGCACGTACGGTGCTTGCATTCTCCCCAGTTGCAGCCTTAAAAGTACACTCATCACCAGTGGAGTCTTGATTTACTTTGAGGGACCTTTTGATAAATTTGGTCTCCATTCAATTTCCGAATCCAGTCAACATCGAATGCAATTTATATTTCTTTTAATTTTTAAGTGCTTGTTCGGATTTCTGCTATATAAGTGATGCAAATGCTGTTTATAGTATATTTTGGGAACAATTATAAATTAAAGATTATCTTTATTCCTTTCTTTATTTATTTTTTATTTTTTTGGGGGGGGAGAAAGCTTAACATTATAATAAATTTCTGTGTAAACAGCCAATTCATGTCGCATAAAATAGAAACTAATTACCTGTAAAATTTTCAATAAACGTTTTTTGAAATCTTATTGTTTATTTATTTAAAAAAATCCCAGTCAGATTTCGTAATTTAGTATTTTCGTTTCTACTTTAATCAATGGGGGCGTAGCTGGAGGAGAGAGATATCCGAATTGGTCCCTCCCTCAAAGTCAAGTATATGAATTTAAATGAAATACGGAATATATGAAAGCGGCCACCCTACAGTTTACCTTATATGGCTATTGTAAGTAGAGATATTGCTTGGAATTTTTTCAAGGAATGAAAATAATCTGAGTTATTTTAAAGGCGGGAATTTAACTGCAGAGGATTAAATTTGGGGGTTTAAAGAAAAAGAGTAGAAAACAATGGCATACATAAAATCGCCAAAGGACATTTAAAAAGAATAAATTGAAGTTAATTATTAAGAAATATGTTGGTTATTTTTTAAACCTTTATTTAAATTACATCTTACACATACACTATTACAACTCATTGGAAACATACTGTGTTATTTAAAAAATAAGTTCTATGTTATTTAAAAATGGGGAGCGTGAAATTCGTATACAGGGTGGCCATAATTAAACAGAAAGTGTTCAAGGGGTGCTGGAGAGAAAACTACGAGAATATTCCAGAGAAATTTGGTTTCTACACGTTTCAGAAAATGTGCAAGTCAAATATGCAAGAAAAAAAAATCGTCATTTTCACCCGATAGATGGCGCTTTACCGTATTTCAAAGCTCACCGCTGACATGTACAACTTCTAAAGCCGATAGACAGACCTTAGTGACATTGTAAGAGGCATATAAACAATATGAAACATCATTTACAGTTCATCAAATTCCATATAATTCGCTTCAGTAATTAAATTTTTACAGTAACATGCAATCAAAAATTAACTTAAATTAAGATCACAAATTATACATTCCATAAAGACGCTTTGGAAAACAATTAAACCATTTTTTATTCTCATTGACACTCATTGGACCTTTTCTGAATCGTTTCATATGCCGGTATTCATTCAGAGTAGCTGAATAGTTGCTACAATTCTGATAGAATATCTTCACTAACAATGCACGTTCCTTCTTATTCAGAGTCATGATTGACCATTACTCAATGTAGTCTTGTTTTTACACTGTTCGTTGGGCTTAAAATTTGCATATATGACGTCTATACGCATTGAAACACGATATAGTGCAATCTAACGGGTGAAATTTTTTTTTTTTTTTTTTTTTTTTTTTAATTGCAATTTTGACTTGCGCATGTTCTGAAACATGTAGATACCAAGTTTCACTGGAATACTCCTAGTACTTTTCTCTCCAGCACCCCTTGAACACTTGCAGTTTAATTATGGCCACCCTGTACTTACAATTTGAAGCAGTACTTTTCATTTTCAATGCGTGAAATACTCTTGTAGAGGCGTTAAAAATATCTCTGATTGTAAGTATAGCAACTTTAGAGTTAAAAAGATAATATTGAGCATTTTCTAATAATTTTTTAAAACTATTAATCACTAAATCCAAATTTCTTTAAATATTTTTTATGTAAAGATATTATAGTTCTCTTACATTTAGAGGTTCATTTACATACACTCCCAACAATTATCGGCTTATTTAAAATGAAGAAAATTTGAAATTGCTGTAGGGATACTGTCACTTTCGGAACTTTCGGTTTTTACTTTTTTTTTTTTTTTCGACGTGTTTCTTTCCAAAAAAAGGTTTGTTTTCGAACGAAAAGAAACCTTTCGGCTGATAAATACCGGGAGGCACACTCGACCCCTAGACCCTCAGCCGCCCACTAGGAAATTAAATTTTACAGTGCTTTTTAAAACATTAAGGTTTCTTTTTTCTTTACGTGGGCCACCAGGAAACATTTCGGTGGCAGGGGAAAGGGAAAGCTTTTACTTTTGGGATACGCATAAAGCAATTGGATAAATCTAAATATCAATAAAAATTATATATATATATGCATAACGCGCATTCTTTAGATTTTGATTTGAAAATGAGTTTCAGACAGATTGACGGTGATGGAATCAGATTTGTAATTTTTTCGGACGAGGCATCATTAAAAACTGTATATATATTTGTTCGAACGTAATGTTCGATAGAGTAAACGTTTATTTCGTTTATTCTAAAGCGATGTCTTGCCTTCCTGCAGAACAGTGATAATTTTCTTTAGATTTTTAAAATAAAAATAAACGAAATTTTAGAAGGAAAATGGTATGGAATAAAAGTTAGACCTATAAAAAAGAAGATAAATGTACAGCATGATCCTCAGGTCTAATACGTAAGTGTGCAGAATAGACGATTGTGCTAAGATGTACGACTGAAAATTTTGTAAAAGAAAAAAAGGAACAAAATAAGAGTTACTTCAGCCCTGAAAGCAGTTGGAATTAAATTCAGATAAAATCGTATTGCATTCTAACATAAAATTAAATAAATACCTCACATCACAACTGATAAGTGCAATTCACACATTGCTTACGGATCAGGTAAAAGCAAGAATTTTGCCAACTAATATGCGGCGATGGGCGGGAAAGGTTCCGCCCTCAAATTGAATGTACACGCCCCCAATATATACCTTCATATCAACAATGCACAGTCTAAATTGAATAAATTGGAAATTTATTCACATAAAAAAGCAATGTTGAAAAATGACAATTTAGACAACAGAGCCAAAGAATCGAATGTTTATAATTCATTTTTATTGCACAGCCTAAGTACCATTAAAGGTAGGCGGAGGACAGAGGCGTGCACCGGGCACGTGTCTCACACCGAACCCACCGAGTTCTACGCCTGCGTGGTGAGGCGCCATAATTTTATAAGAAAGTTTATTATAAACTATCAGTAATGGGACTTTTTACTTCCAGAACGAAAAGAAAAATTTAAATTGTTGTGTTTCCCTTCGAATGTGGTTCTCCAGAGTGAGCGGGCGTATGTGCCCTTAACTCATCTCATAATACATTACTAGCTGCGTACCCGTTCTCCGCACGGTAGGGAACGAAACTTTTTCTTACATGTATAGTTCGAATTGATTCCAGTGATTTGGGATCTAAAAATAAGCAAAATGATTTGACTCTTAAAGTTACTCGCTAGTTATTTGTAAAGTTAGTATAAGTACTGACCTGAGACCATTGTTAATATTATGACGCAAAAAACTATGTCCGTGTCATTCGCAATTAGAAAAGAAAAGCGTGATGGTTCGCAGTGAAAATTCCTAATATTCAAAATGTCTCATTTCTGCATCATACTCTTTTTTAGATTTAAGTTATGCCATTAATACTTTAGATACTACATGATCTGGAGAACAGTTTTATTTTATAATTAAATAGTTGTGTACCCGCTCTTTGCAAGGCAAGAAGAGAACATTTTCCCGAAATGTGATTATAACTACACGCGACCAAACAGAATCTCCAAGAAAAAAAAGTTCAGTTACAATCTTTTCTGTTGAAACTACCGCGGGATATATTAACGTGACGTAGAATTACTTAGCTGTGATGTAAGATGTCTGTTGAAGAAGGAATTGAACACTTAGTTTCACGAAATATTTATTAATGCGGTATATTGTGCTTTGATCAATATTGCCCTAGCATATCTACTAACTATTACTATCTTTTACTGATACCAATACAATATATTTTCGTTTTTCAGTCGTTAATACTTAATTTAAATAAACGGCTTAGATATTTGCCACGAATGTAGTCTTTTATTCTTTGGTGACTTTTGCAATTTACGCACTAGTATAAACGATAATCATTTCACTTTATGGTTGCCACTAAAACAGCTCTCCATACATTTGTATGCTTAATTATTGTCAGATTGGCGTATTTAGCACCAGGGCCCTATTATCTCACGGAAAAATCGGGACTTTGGCCAGTGCCTCCGGCTAGAAATGGCCCCAAATTTCAAATGTTGTTCTGAAATATTCTTTTTTATAAACATATTTTATGAAAAATAAAACAAATTTCATAGATGGAGGCCCTCAAATTCATCAATGGAGTCCCTGTTTGCCATAATAAGGCCCTGTTTAACACCGCAATATATTTCCTGCTATTCGAAAACGTGACCCGTTTAAAATCTCAATTGAAAATAATGCTGGATAATTCACTTGTGAAAAAACAGCATTCAATTATTTTTCTGGCAACGTAAAGTAAAATATAGAATTATTTCACATGCGCGCCGTATGTTTTGCTTGTGAGTCCGTTATTCTGATTGAGTTTCGAAAGGGGTTTTAAACTCGTGACGTCAAAGTGGCACACATTTCACATGTGAAAACTCTGTTATTTTTAAATAATTTTATTTATTTTTTTTTTCAACTGGCAATTTTAATCATTGTTACTGTCTCCAAGACAACCAAACCGCAAGATAGCATACCGAAAGTTTTAAGCTGCTGCGATTGAAATGAAAATCCTTCTTTACTTAAAAATTCGTAAAAAAACTCCTAATTTATATTTTCCTCTGGTTTTTCTTTTAAAAGAGGGCGAAATGTATGCTCCGTCATTTGGCAAAATATAAAAAAGTTATGACGGATAGAATTCAAGATGCAGCAATTTTAAAAATATTTTACGAAAGTCAGCGTCAAATTTAATTTTATTTGAAAAATTCCCAAAAAACTGCAAATTATGTTACACACTCCGAATAAACAATTTTTAAAAGAAAATTTTCTCCTCTATCCGATGATGTAAATTTCGTTTTACTGCGAGTGCAATTACCGGCGTTATTACGTATTAAGCGAGAAAAATCGCTAAAAATCGGACAAAACATAAAATAAAACATTTTCTAATTCGAATTTCCAAAAAATCGCTCCGAGGCGTGTTAGTATCTGTCCTAGTGAAGCCGTATGCAAAATTCGGTAGGTCTGCGACCCAACGTCTCGGCGCAATACGATCGAGAGACGCGCGCAAGAAGATAGGTGGTCACAAACTTACCTACCTACATAGCTACATACAATGTTTACTCTCGGATTTTATTATATACTAGCTGGTTCCCGTTCTTTTCACGGTGGGAAACGCATATTTTCCTAACACATATATAATTCGAATTAAACCCAGTAATGCGGAATCTCAAAACGTGAAAAAATACTTGAATCGTGATTAAAAGTTGACACCATGAGTGCAAATATTAGACGATTGCAACATGACACAAAAACTACTGTGACTGGGGATCAAAAAAGAAAGAACTTTACGGTATGCAGAAAAAACTTTTCTCTTTCGAAAAATGTCTGATTTCTACATCATATAATTCTCTTTGTGAGGTTTAATTTATAGCATTAATATATAGAATATACCACATAAATAACATTACATGATGTTGGCAACAATTTTATCTTGCATTTCGCAAAGCGTGGACAATGCATTAGCGCAGTTATTTTGCAGAGGACTTAATTGAACTTCACCTAAATTAACAAAACCTACATGAAACAATGGATGCATCATTTGCATTTAAAAGCCAAAAATGCACCCTGCTCTGGTGAAAATCATGTCGCTTTTGTAAATGAAAACCTTCGTGATGTAACTTCTAAGAAAAAGCTTATTACCCTTATTGAACTCTTAATGCAGTATCACACTTGTTACATAAAACTGACGTTGATCTCGCTGTCAATTCGCGCTAAATAAGTAACTAATTTCATTTTTCATTTTTTACAGATTACAGTTGACTCTTTATAACATGGGTCTACAACACGAATTCTTAGAACACGACGAAAACATTACGATCGTTTTCGTGTAATACATTAAAAGAGACTCGTACATCACGTTGAAATGAGACATATGTTCTGATATTATGACGCCTTAGCTCCTGTAATTAACATTCCTTTTGAATGGCAACACCAAACATCATTGCATTTTTACGGAGCGCACATAAGTTTTGCCGAGATTATACCGCGCAGTCCGCACTCCAGGTGAAGTATAGCGCAGGACCCGTACAACACGGATTCCTATAACACGGAACGTATCTACCGTGTATAGGGAATCTACTGTAGTTGCATAGTGTCAAATTCAATAGTTAAGAAAATTCTGGGTTTCCGTATTTACTAAAATTTCATCTCACCTTGGTAGCCGAAATGTATTAAAACCAAATATCCGAACTGTATCAAAAGTAAACTTTACTAAAAGTAAAATTTTTAATTCTGTATAACCCTCAAAACAACTTCGGTGTTTGCCATCTACGACGGTTTTTCATGACGTGACAGCTTATGCTTGCGTACAGTGGCGTAGCCAAGGAGGGAATCGGGGGTCAAAACCCCCCATGCGGAGTCTTTTTGCCATACAAAATGTATATTCTTCACTCCCGTAACATTCCCATTAAAAATTTTTGGCCACTCCTGCTTGCATATAATTGATCTTTTTTTTCATTTATCAGTGATCAATATACTTCAGGATCGGTATCTACGCGGTAAAAAATGGTCTAAAAAATCTGACACCAGAAAAATCTGATTAACACAGTGGGGTTACACAAATACGCGCCGGACATACGCTCTTGCTTATGTCCGGAGGAGCAAATACATTAGAGGTTATGTGCTGCTCTGGATAATATGCCAGCAAAACATCAAAAATGACGTAAAAAATGACATCCACATGCGAAGGAAATAAAAGTATGTAGAATTGCATGAAAACTTCGATTATTTTTAAAGTGCAAGTCTGTTACAGTTAGTTCTATTTATTTCACATTTGAAGCGCTTTCACTTTTTCGAGTCTTAAAAGCTGTAGAAATGAGTGGTTTCACTTAATTGTTAAATTTAACAACTTAAGTGGCAACAATGGATTCCGTTGCTACGGAAACTATAGCAATGTTAAAAATAGAACATGAAATGAGTTATTCATGTTTACTTTGCTAGAACCGGGGCCTTCGCAATTAGTAACGGGCCTGCTTATGAGTTGCCATCCCTAAAAATGAGTTTATCATTGAGGCCTGTTTTCCCCAGTCACAGTATTATATTTTATTATTCTAAGTACTATAAATGTTATATTATTTTATTATTTTAAAACAATTTTTTTATACTTTTGTCGTACTAAAGAACTTTAGATATAGGTAATCGTTTTGTGAATCTTGCGCCATTTTCTTTCATGAAAATTTATCCTAAAATTCGAACATTTTGCTCTGAATGTAAAGGTAAGTGAACGCTTATGTATTTAGAAATTCTAAAAATATGTATGTAAAACATGTTTAGTGAATAATTACTCATGTGTTATTTATAAATAAATTATTTTAATCAGAAATCGTATTACTTGAGTAGTTTTTATTCTTGTAAATAAGCATGACGTTGTGATACTATTTAGACAATTTAATTTTGCCAGTTGAAAATGTTATTTATCAGTTATATGCCTTGATTATGTGATTAAGACTTACATCTGGTACAGTGCAGAAATACAGTAAATTATAAATTATTGATTTTTGCCCGTTTATACAAAAACTTCCAATGTAGTTAATATTTTGTACAAGCGTTCATTATGCTTGCTCAATTCCTAAGTTCGATTGAGAAAGCGACAAAAGAATAATATATACTACATGAAATGTCTTTCGACTGAAAGAATAATTAATTCAGGGATCACGCTATAGAGCGTATTTTATCAATTTTCTCCAATATGCTGGATATCCCGTAAACACTGAAATGCGCTTTAATACATCATTTATTAAAGATTAATGTTGAATTGTTTAAAATAACGTAGGAAATACGACTACGTTTATGAAATATTCATTATAAAATTGTCTTTCTCAGTTGTGTATTTAGTTATTTTAAAGTATATTAAATATCCACTTGTGAAACTAAAATAAGCAATCGTGAATCATGAGAGTAAGCGCTACTTTGTTTTTCCTTCAAATTATATTCATCTATTTTCTTTATGTCAATATGTATCATAGCAAACAAATTAATCATGAGTTCGTACTTGAATTAGTAACACAATTACTACTTAAAACTACATTAAATAACGTTTGAAAGCACTGGAAAGCTTAAAAAATGCCTGATGTATACGTGAAGACTCGAGCATCCGTAGGCCTCTTTGGATGGCTCATCAAAATACACGCACAGGCCCGTTACTAATTGCGAAGGCCCCGCTAGAACTGTCATATTGGCGAAATTAACACCGCCAGTCGATGGCCAATAGCTCAAACCACAAATTAAACTTGACACTAAAGGCAATACGCAATACTTTGTTTGGCGGAATTAAAAAAAAAATATCTATGCATACGCTAGTGACATCGGCTCATCTCAATTGTGGAATGGAATTGATAATACGTACAGAGCTGCACTACATTTGAATATTTTTCGCCAACTTTGCTAAGAAATGTACTAAAGTAGGAATCAACATACAATTCATTTCGTAAAGCAAAAAAATATATTAGACAGTATTAATTACGCCTTTCTAACAGCTTTTAGTAAAAGAAACTTCCGTAGCGCTGCTTTAACAAATAAGAATCAATTATTTATTACACAGTACTTCGATCGCCAAATGCCAACATACACCATTTTGGAGAGATTATTTTGTTTTCAGAGAACCATTCGAAGCATTGATTTAACAGCAATCAAAATGGGAAATAGTTATCTATCAATTATATGGTTCCATCGCCAAAATTTGATGCAGGCATATTATTGATAAGTAGCAATTATTTAAATTATAATTAAATATAACGGGTTTTAATCACCGTTAACTACCATGTACAAAATGCGAGAATTTCAATTTTCTGAAATTTGGCGGAATTCCTCTAACTTAAATCAGTTTACTTAATTTCGTGAAAATTCTATAGATCGTTTAAAATCGCCTTAATAACTGCATTACTTCTATATGAAAAATCGAAGTATAGCGCCTTAAAACTTATACTTGTTATTAAAAATACTATTTCGTTACGCTCTCAGTAATTTGCGCCAAGCCCAAAACTGTACAAATCGGTAGAACCTACTACTTTCTCAAAATCGCCAAATGAGCCATTTTTTTTTTCGGCCAAACTAAAAAATATACATATTAGTCTCGGAAATCTCTCAATCCCTTATTCTTTTACACATAAAAAACATTGAATTCCAGCTCTGATTTAACATGAACGCAATATTTTAATTAAAAATAACTTTGTAAATAATCTAAACAGAAAAAAATCATTATTCTTTATTTTTACTGCAGGAGTGTAAATAATTTAATAAAATAGCCAAACATGGCAACCTCGATGCTTATTTCTCACTTTTTTGACTACAGGGGTTACAATCACGGAATTGCGGAGAGCAAAAATTAGCGTTTTCGATGGGGGTTTTTATCAATATCTCCTAAACTAATTCGAATTTCGAAATTTAAATTAGCGGAGGTTCTTTCTCGAAATTTTCCGAATTCGTGGATACCTAGGTCGAAACTCAACTCCCAGCCGTTTAGGAGGAGATGATGCTACACACACACACACACACACACACACACACACACACAGACAGACGTGCACAGATTTTAATAGTATAGACTAGCTGCGTACCCGTTCTCCGCACGGTAGGGAACGAAACTTTTTCTTACATGTATAATTCGAATTGATTCCAGTAATGCGGAATCTAAAAATAAACAAAATGATTTGACTCTTGGCGTAAAGTTACACATTAGTTATTCGTAAAGTTAGTATAAATACTGATCTGAGAACATTGTTAATATTATGAAACAAAAAACTATGTAGGTGCCATTGGCGATCAGAAAAAGAAAAGCGTGACGGTTCCTAAAAATATCTAACTTTCAAAATGTCTCTTCTACATCATACTCTTTTTTAGATTTAAATTATACCATTAATACCTTAGATACTACATGATGTGAAGAACCGTTTTATTTTATAATTAAATAGTTGTGTGTACCCGCTCTTCGCAAGGCAAGAAGAGAACATTTTCCTAAAATGTGATCATAACTACTTGGGACAAAACAGAATCTCCAAGGGAAAAAAAAGTTTAGGTACAGAATTTTCTGTTGAAATTACCGCGGGATATATTAACGCGACGTAGAATTATTTAATGTTTAGTTAGCTGTGATGTAAGATGGCTGTTGAAAAACGAAAAGAAACGAATAGTTTCACGAAATATTTATTAACGCGGTATATTGGGCTTTGATCAATATTGCCCTAGCATATCTAATATACTTATAGTATCCTTTACTGATACCAATATATTTTCGTTTATCCATCTTTAATGTTTAATTTAAAGAAACGGTTTAGATATTTGCCACTAATGTAGTTTTTTATTCTTTGGTGTTGCAATTTACGCATTAGTATAAACGATAATCATTTCACTTTCTGGCTGCCATTAAAACAGCTCTCCATACATTTTTATGCATAATTCTTGTCAGATTGGCGTATTTAGCACGTAAATATTTCCTCCTATTCGAAAACGTGTCCCGTTTAAAAATTATATCGAAAATAATGCTGGATAATTCATAGTTGAAAAAACAGCATTCAATTCTTTTTCTGGCAACGTAATATAAAATAGGGAATAATTTCGTGCGTGGCGTATGTTTTGTTTGTGAGCCCGTTATTTTGATTGAGTTTCGAAAGGGGTTTTAATCTCGTTAGATCAAAATGACGTAGATTTCACATGTGGAAACTCGGTTATTTTAAAGTCATTTTATTTATGTTTTTCAAATGGCAATTTTATTCATTGTTACTGTTTCCCAGACAACCATAGCGGAAGATATCATACCGAAATCTTGAAACAGGTTTTATTGAATTCAAAATCCTTCTTTACATAAAAATTCGTAAAAAATCTCCCAATTTATATTTTTCCTCCTTTCTAATTTTAAAAGTGGGCTAAATATATGCTCCGTCTTTTGCCGAAATATAAAAAAGTTATGACAGATAGAATGAAAGATGCAACAGTTTTAAAATTATTTTACGCAAACGTCGTCAAAAGAGAAATTCTTTTTAAAAATTCCCAAAAATCGGCAAAATATGTTACATAGTCAAAACAAACTGATTTCAAAAGAAAATTTTCTCCTCTATCCGATGATGCAAATATAGTTTTATTGCGAGTGCAATGACCGGCGTTATTACGTATTATGCAAGAAAAATCGCTAAAAATCGGGCAAAACATAAAATAAAACATTTTCTAATTCGAATTTCGGAAAAATCGCTCCGAGGCGTCTTAGGATCTGTCCCAGGGAAGCCGTATGCAAAATTCGGTAGGTTTGCGACCCACCATCTCGGCGCAATGCGATCGAGAGACGCGCGCAAGAACATCGGTGGTCACAAACCTACCTACCTACATAGCTACATACAATGTTTACTCTCGGATTTTATTATATATACTAGCTGCTTTCCCGTTCTCCGCACGGTGGGAAACGAATATTTTCCTCACACATATAATTCGAATTAAACCCAGTAATACGGAATCTCAAAACGTGAAAAAAATACTTGAATCGTGACTAAAAGTTGACGTCATGAGTGCAAATCTGAGATGATTGCAACCTGATGACACAAAAACTTCGTCAGTGTCACTGGCGATCAAAAAAGAAGATCTTTACGGTATGCAAATGAAACTTCTCTCTTTCAAAAAATGCCTGATTTCTACATCATATAATTTTGTTTTTTAAGCTTAATTATAGCATTTAATATATACCAGATGAATAAATTACATGATGTTGACAACTATTTTATTTTATCTTGCATTTCCTAAAGCGTGGACAATGCATTAGCCCAGTTATTTTGCAGATGACTTTATTGAATTTCACCTAAATTAACAAAACCTACATGAAATAATAGATGCACCACGTACGTTATAAGCCAAAATTGCACACAGTTTTCGTGAAAATCGTCACATTTCAAATGAAAACATTTGTGACGTAACTTCTGCGATAAAGTTTATCACCCTTACTAAACTCTTAATGCAGTATCACACTTGTTACATACAACTGACGTTGGTCTCACTGTCAACTCGCCCTAAATAAATAACTAATTTCATCTTTTATTTTTAACAATTTACAGTAGACCCTTCATAACACGGGTCTACAACACGAATTCGTAGAACACGGCGAAAAAATTGTGATCGTTTTCGTGTAACACGTTAAAAGAGACTCGTACAGCACGGTAAAATGAGACATATGTTCTGATATTATGACGCTTTAGCTCCTGTAATTAACATAACTTTTGAATGGCAATACCAAACATCATTGTATTTCTACGGAGTGCAAATAAGTTTTGCCGCGATTATTCCGCGCAATCCCCACTCCAGGTGGAGTATAGCGCAGGACCCGTACAACACGGATTCCTATAACACGGAACGTATCTACCGTGTTATAGGGAATCTATTGTAGTTGCATAGTGTCAAATTCAAAAGAAAATTCTAGGTTGCCGTATTTAGTAATATTTCATCTCAACTTGGTGGCAAATATCCGAACTGTATCAAAAGTAAACTTTGCAAAATTTTTAATTCTGTATAACCCTCGAAAAAACTTCGGTGTTTACCATCTACGACGGTTTTTCATGACGTGACAACTATGCTTGCGTGCAGTGGCGTAGCCAAGGAGGGGATAGGTGGTCAAAACCCCCCATGAGGAGTTTTTTGCCATACAAAATGTATATTCTTCACTCCCTTATCACACACGCGCATACATACATATATGTGAGCTGCAGTAGTCGTAACACCCCCATGAAAAATTTCTGGCTACGTCACTGATAGCGCATAATTGATCATTTTTCTTTTCATGTATCAGTGATGGGAATCTCCATTGAAAAAAAAATGTTCTAAAAAATCTGACCCCAGAAAACTCTGATTAACACAGTGGGGTTACCATGGGCCCACCCAGAAAAAAATTTCGGGGGGTGGGGGTGTACAGAAATTAAATTTATAAATTCATAAAAGATGAAAAAGGCCCAATTTTTCACAAAAACGCTTCATTATTATTGTTTTGTTAACAAAATTTTAGATTTCGGGGGGGGGGACCCCTGGTCCCCCCGGGTACGGCCTGGGGGTTACACAAATACGCGCCGGACATACGCTCTTGTTTATGTCCGGAGGAGCATGTACATTAGTGCTTGTGTACTGCTTCGGATAATCTGCCAGCAAGGCAGCAAAAATCGACATTAAAAATGGCACCCACACGCGAAGGAAATAAAATTAAAGGGATATAGAATTACATGAAAACTTCGATTATTTTTAAAGTGCATGCCTCTTACAGTTCTATTTGTTTCACATTTGATGCGTTTTCACTTTTACGAGTCTTAAAAGCTGTAGAAATGAGTGGTTTCACTTAATTGTTAAATTTAATAACTTAAGTGGCAACAATGGATTCCGTTGCTACGGAAACTATAAAAATGGAACATGAAATGAGTTATTTATGTTTACTTTGCTAGAACTGCCATCTTGGTGTCAATAACGCCACCAGTCGATGCCAAATAGCTCAAATCACAAATTAAACTTGACACTAAAGGCAATTCGCAATACCCTGTTTAGCGGAATTAAAATAAAAAAAATATCTATGCATACGCTAGTGACATCGGCTCATCTCAATTGTGGAATTGAATTAATAATATGTACAGAGTTGCACTACATTTCAATATTTTTCGCCAACTTTGCTAAGAAATGTACTAAAGTAGGAATCAACATACATTTCAATTCGTAAAACAAAAAATATATTAAACCGTATTAATTACGCCTTTCGAACAGCTTTTAGTAAAAGAAACTTCCGTGGCGCTGCTTTAACAAATAAGAATCAATTATTTATTACACAGTACTTCGATCGCCAAATGCCAACATACACCATTTTGCGAGATTTTTTTTTTTCAGGGAATCATTCGAAGCATTGATTTAACAGCAATCAAAATGGGAAATAGTTATCTATCATTTATATGCTTTGATCGCCAAAATTTAATGCAGGCATATTATTGATAAGTAGCAGTTATTTAAATTATTGTTAACTATAACGGGTTTTAATCACCGTTAACTACCATGTACAAAATGAGAGAATTTCAATTTTCTGAAATTTGGCGGAATTCCTCTAACTTAAATCAGTTTACTTAATTTGGTGAAAATTCTATAGATCGTTTAAAATCGCCTTAATAACTGCATTATTTCTGTATGAAAAATCGAAGTATAGCGCCGTAAAATTTATACTTGTTATTAAAAATACTATTTCGTTACGCTCTCAGTAATTTGCGCCAAGCCCAAAACTGTACAAATCTGTAGAACCTATTACTTTTTCAAAATCGCCAAATGAGCCATTTTTTTTTCGGCCAAACTAAAAAATATACATATTATTCTCGGAAATCTCTCAATCCCTTAGTCTTTTACACATAAAAAACATTGAACTCTAGCTCTGATTTAACATGAACGCAATATTTTAATTAAAAAATAACTTTGTAAATAATCTAAACAGAAAAAAATCATTATTCTTTTATTTTTACTGCAGGAGTGTAAATAATTTAATAAAATAGCCAAACATGGCTACCTCGATGCTTATTTCTCACTTTTTTGACTACAGGGGTTACAATTGAGGAATTGCGAAGAGCAAAAATTAGCGTTTTTGATAGGTTTTTTTATCAATATCTCCTAAACTAATTCGAATTTCGAAATTTAAATTAGCGGAGGCTCTTTCTCGAAATTTTCCGAATTCGTGGATACCTAGGTCGAAACTCAACTCCCAGCCGTTTAGGAGGAGATGATGCTACACACACACACACACACACACACACACAGACGCGCACAGATTTTAATAGTATAGAAGATAAGATATTTGTAATGTTTTAGAAATTTCTTCACTAAATGATGTTTTCCACCTGCTTTATCTAAGACCAGAACGTAACCAGGATTTTTTTTCGGCGGTGGCCGAGAAGGCATGACATTGTGCATTGACCAACAGACGGGTACCTGGCGCTCGCACTAATATTAGCAGTTATATCCAAATTTTTGCGGAAGTTTTTTGTTTTTTAAGATACTCTGGATTATTAATGATGGTTTTCGGACCCTTTCTTTCCATTAAACGAACTAGTTTTTGCATCAGATTATTCATTTAATCACTTTTGTAATTAACGCTATGTTCGAAAAATGGCGCCTAAAAGCAGTTTTTTGACAATATCTCCTTTCGAACTCATTTCACGAAAAAAACAATTACAATAAAAAAAAAAAAAAAAAAAAAATTCCTACAATTTATGTAATTACCTTTTTTTTCGTAAAATGAATAGTTTTGGCGTACGAACGCCGCAAAGTCTAGTTCAGTTTGCGTTTTGGCCAAAAGCCTCATTTCCACACCACCTTGTGAGGTAGTAAGCGGCGCGTTTTTGTTTTTTGGGGGGAGGGGGATATCCCCAGTAGGCCTAATCCACGTGGATTGAACTTATCCAAAATTTAGCGATTCTCCTTCGCTGTTCTTGATGGACCAAGTATTGCGGAGTTCATTGTCCCTAGTACCTACCGATGGAAATGTCACAGCCCGAAATTTCTTCCACATCAGCCGCGATGGGATTATCAGTTTCATCGCACAATCCTCTTCGTTCTCGATTTCAGCATACGTTTGCTCGAAAATAGTCACCGATTCTTTCTCTTCATCGCTATCTTATAATGGAACTTGCGAGTTATCACACATACCATTGCAATTCATGCATGTAACGGAGCACTTTAACCCAGCCTTTCTGATCCACAAGATTTTTGACGTCTCTTTCTGCATTTGCAAGAAATAAGTTTTAACAAGCTTTCCGGAGCTGGGGGCTCGAATGTGGTGACAGGAATTAGCTCGTCCTTGTTTCTTTTCCACCCCCCATTGCTCTGCATTTTGTTCATTCCCATACCACTGAACTGGTTAAATTGGAACAACGTGGAGCTATGGCGAAATTTTGGGTGCAATATTTCCGATTGGTTACACTTGTAAAACAATTCATCGAGGCAGTAAGAATGGGCAACTGGAATTTATATCTTGACACTGTCCAGAAAATGATGTCTTATTTTCATCTCAGTGGCCACTTCTTATAAGCAAAATCTGGTCATTTATATTAGCAAGCCATGCTTCATTTGATAGAAAGAATGACAGCTGAAGAATACGAACTTTTCAAAACTGAAGGATACTTTACAATTAGACGTTCCGACAAATTTTGGTGTGGTACGTGGTCAGACATGACAACTGAGCAATCGATGATGAGGACTATGAAATGTCTGGCGACCTTACTCATGATGGGGCACAAATTGCAATGGTACCTGGACTGTGCCGCACAGCCACCTGTCGTCAAAAAAGGGTCTCTAGATCTGTGGCACGCGATGAACGTTTCGATCGTCCGCCATCTTGCTTTTAGTTAAGTCGAGCGATGGCAACGGCTGCCCTTTTTTTTCAGCATTGGGAAAGGGTTGCGCCTCAAAGGGTTAAAACGCATTATTTCCAAAAGAATCATTAAATTGTTTTTCTTTCTCGTACCATGCAATGGACGGTACTAAATTAACTTCAAAAACAAATAACAAGAAAAAAAACTATCGGTTCACGCATATATCTTCTCCAAAACAATTCTTGCCGGAAATCGCAGTATCTGTTGTACTGCACTGTTTAACAAACGATTCTCCTTCAGGTGGGACATTTAATTATATGTGTTCGTTATAAATTTTCTATAGGTCCGCTCTAAAGGAAGACAAACTATCCTTCCCTTATAGTTGAATCTAGATAGACAATTAGATTAGGGCACGTTCTCTCCGAGTGAAGTTAAGTTTGATGAGATGTGTTCCGATATAGTTTGGCAAATTAAAAACTGAGAGTGTGACACTTTCTATGGGATTATTTTCAGAACAGTACTGTACTGGAGTATTTGGATCAGGTACCTTTCAGCGTAGAAAATCTCAATGCAAATTGACCACAACTTCATTTGCAATAGCTATACTAGTAACGATTATGTAAACTTTAAATTTTTACCAGTTATTTAGAAAGCTTTTATGAACCTTTTACAGCTCTTGGAATAGTTCTACATATTAAAATAATTTTTTTATATCTAAAAGTATTCGATCTTGTTTTTTGCTTTTTTTTTTTATAGATTTGCGTGCAGCATTTCATAAAATGTATAACTCGGCTGTTCAAGCCTCGTCAGGAGGAGCCACTCCTGAACCTCCCTCATTTTTTAGTTTCATTATTGCCATATTAAAACAATATTAATTGAATGTCATTTTATCTCTCATCTTTCGTGTATTTCGCCTTTCGTGTATTTCGCCCTATGTTGAAATTTTTAGGATTGTAACCTATTTATAGAAAAATACATGGGATGCGTATGCTACAGCTTACGAAATATTGTAACAATAGATTAAAGCTGTTGTGAACTAATAGTATTTAAATATATGTAAAATTATGTCGCTTTTTTGGGATACATTTTTCGGACAATTTTTAATAAAGGGGGTGAGAGATAAAATGGCATAGTCATTAAAAAACACACTGGTTATTCCTAAGATGCCTGTATTAAAACGCATGGACAGGCAAAATCTTCAGCGTTTGTATATTAGCATGGATTAAAAATTTTATGTACTTCATATTCAACATAAATGATACTGTAATTAACACTACCTTTTCAAAAATTGACGAAATTTTTGATCATCTAATAGTTTTTAAATACCTTTACACAAATTTACGTCTATTGCATGACTGTCCTTCTGTTTCTGATTACATACTGAATTTACCTTGAGCTAATTCCTTTCAAAATAAAGATTTAAGTTCTGAAAGTTCAATATCACCTAAAAGTAATGAGCATCAGTCCGCGTTTTCATGCAAGTTTTAGTTTATTAAATGAAACTTTTCAGCAAAATCGAACAAACTATATTATTAAACTTGATTTCGTAAGCTTTGTGAGTGTTCATCAAAACCCGTAGGGGCAGTTAGTCACGTACTTTTTAATTTCATTATAAGAAATTATTTATATTAATTAACGGAATATATCCTGCCTATTAATTTATAGAGCGCATCATAAGCACTAGCCTTATTCCTCTAATGAATAAAAATTGAATAAAAATGAATAAAAATTGAATAAAATAAATAAAAATTGAATTGAGTAGGAAGTTATTTATTTTAAGTGGGTAAATATTAAACATTCTGAATTTATTTTAAGTGGGTAAATATTAAATATTCTGAATCTCTTGCGCTCGTTGTAATTTTCTCCACCACAGGCTTTATCCTCTATAGTTTAATAATAGTACACAACACAATTTAATCCACGGCTAAATTAGAATTGAAAAAAAAATTAAAATCTGAATCACTTTTATATTTTGAAACGCACTAAAATGCTACACATTAATATTAGTTCATATTTAGGCTGGTCACTCAAAACAAGAACTCGCCATTATTGCCATTCTAAATTAACCAGCTGTAGCGCAGTGCAGTTCACTGCATTCTTCTCAATTTTTAGTAACTTCCTTCGTACAGTATAATCCTAAAACACTTTTTTGTGTTTTGTAACAAATATTTTCTTCCATTTTAAAAATTCGCTGAACTATTGCCAATGATGTACCAAAACGTTGAAATTATTTTAGAAAAAAATAATTTTTTTGTATAAAAGTAACTACAAATTATTACATGGATACGTATAACCTAACTTTGCTACAGAAGGCACTTTAATATTAATAGAATGTTTATGTAAATTTCATTAAGATATCTCTTAGAACTTTTAGATTACTTACAGTTAGCGTGATGCAAGGTAACCGAAAGCACAGTTTTCCAGAAAACGCATGTAAAGATTTTATTTTAACATAGATAGATATCCGACTGACTGTCACATTCAAACAGCTGTATCTTCATTTCAATTTATCGTAGAAACGAAAGTAAAATAGTTTTGGAATCTTAGTATGCTCTTTCAACTAAAACGATAAGAAGACTACCGGCTATTTTCCCAAAAGTGCAATTTTAGGCGTAGGCATAATGCCCCTTTGATTTACTGTGAATTTTTAAAAACTACCAGACGTCGACGTGAGACAGTCTGGGTTCTTGAACATTCGAAACGCGACTGGACAAAGCATTTTGTAATGGTTATGATTAAAACTAGATGAAAATTTCTATTTTACTTTTGTGTTTATAATTATTAATATTTAATTTTTTCTTTTAAATGATTATCGTAAAAAATCATAGATTGTACATTTAACGCATCCTTTAAAAATATACAGCTACTAAAGAAGTACTCTAATTAAAGTTAGTTTACATCTCCTTATTAGAGCACGCCTTCTCATGCAACAAGATTGATTGTAATTTATTTGGTATCCGCCTTTTCACGACAACCGGGGCACGTACGGTGATTGCTTTCACCCCAGTTGCAGCCTTAAAGTACACTCATCACCAGTGGAGTCTTGATTTATTTTGAGGGACCTTTTGATAAATTTGGTCTCCTTTCAATTTCCGAATCCAGTCAACATCGAATGCAATTTATATATTTTTTTAATTTTTAAGTGCTTGTTCGGATTTCTGCTATATAAGTGATACGAATGCTGGTTACAGTACATTTTGGGAACAATTATAAATTTAAGTTTTTGTTTATTTATTTATTTATTTATTTAGAAAGCTTAACATTATAATAAATTTCTGTGTAAATAGCCAATTCATGTCGTATAAAATACAAACTAATTACCTGTAAAATTTTCAATAAACGTTGTTTGAAATCTTATTGTTTATTTATTTAAAAAAATCCCAGTCAGATTTCATATTTTAGTATTTTTGTTTCTACTTTGATCAATGAGGGCGTAGCTGGAGGAGGGAGATATCCGAATTAGTCCCTCCCTCAAAGTCAAGTATATGAATTTAAATGAAATACGGAATATTTTTAAGCGGCCACCCTACAGTTTACCTTATATGGCTATTGTAAGCAGAGATATTGCTAGGAATTTTTTTAAGGAGTGAATATAATCTGAGTTATTTTAAAGGCGGGAATTTAATTGCAGAGGAAACCATGAACTTTAACGCGCAGTGATCCCGCTCTGGGAACACCAAACTCTGGCGCTTTGACTGTTGCCAGTCGCGAAGAATAGATTTGATTTCTATAAAAATAGTTGCGGGTGACATAGCTCCACGGGAATCCTTTACTTTTAGCACGTCGTTTCCCGTAAAAAATTGTCACGATTATTTTAACAGCACTGACACTTGCTGAAAAATGGAAGAATGCGAGAACAGCTGGATATATTGCTGAAATGCTGAAAAAGGGGCAGCCGTTGCCATCGCTCGATTTAACTATCAGCAAGATGGCGGACGATCGAAATGTTCATCGCGTGCCACAGATCGAGAGAACCTTTTTTTGACGTAGCTGGCTGTGCCGGCGCACAGCCAGCTGTCGTCAAAAAAGGGTCTAGTTTTATAAAACGAAAAATAAATAAATACATAAAAAAAACCAACTTTAATTCTAGTAAAAAGTAAGTTTCCTTCTACCTCAAAATAAGTCTTATAGATATAGTCTTCCAAATAAAAGTAAAATCACTCCGAGGTACTGAGCGAATTATGCCTTCATCTCAGATGTTGGAACTATCTTATTTTATTTATCTATCCTATCTTATCTTATTATTATCGTATATATTCCTCTTATCGAACTAAAACGTCAGTGGTTATGATTCCCCTTTCCTGATCGTCGTTGCTCCCCGACTGCCCAAACACACACGTTTTGTCTCAGCTGTACCAAAGACCCAATTATGTTGATGCTGCATGAAAGACTTAATATATGAAATTACAACAATAGTTTAAAAAATTCTGGCTTCAAGCTCTCTAAGATTATGGTAATATTCTGATTTCCTCAACTCTGATAGTCGTTGCTTCCCGATTGACACAGAAGGAGAAAGGTACACTTACTTTAAGAGACTCGTTAGAGACGTACGTTGAAAAGAGCAACCATTATTTTAAAAATGAAAAAAATATATGAACATTTTTAGGAAGTGGTTCTTAATCTGGTTGATTTCTTTTTATTTATTGACATACCTTTTAATAAAGTTAGTGGTCATCGCAATATTAGTTAAAACAATTGTGACCTCAAGACATTATTAAATATAAGTTATTGTATATAGTAAGTAAAAAATTATTTATATATTCCAGTGGCGTAGGGAGAAATGTTTTTAGGGGGGGGGGAGGGAACAGTGGTTACGACTACTGCAATCCATGTCTCGTAATGTTTTGTATACATATGTTGTGTATGCATGAAGAAAATGCATTTTGTATGACAAAAAATTCCTAATACCATCCCCCCCCCAGTAGCCACGTCACTGATATTTTCATTTATATAAGTAATAAATACATTACTTTATTGTAACAATCGTTCAGACACACACACATATATATTTATAAATATATAATAAATCCATCTGTAACTATTATTAATCTCTCTTCGGACGACAGCCTCCTGGTTAAGATTCTCAATTAACAAAAATCTCAAATCAAATCAAATTATTAATTTAAATTACCAAAAGACAAGAAAAAAAAAAAGAGTACAAACTGCACAGTTAAATGCCATGTAACCGATGCTTAAAAACTTCGAAGTGTACATAATATATAATAAATACATTTGTGACAATTTTCCATTTCAATTACCAAAAGAGAAAAAAACGAAAAAAAGCCTAGAACAGACCGTACGATTAATAAATAGGCAGTGCGACCCTTGCTTAAAAACGTTCAAGTACTTTTCCCAACGAACCCATCTTTTCCCTGCGCGTGCGCGTGTTTTCCGCTATCAAACTGATGGGTAGAAAAGTATACGTTTTTCTATTAATATTCCAACTGCCCCTATCCGCACGTGCATTTTTAGATGTAGGCATAATGCCCCATCGATTTACTGTATATTTTTAAAAACTACCCGACGTGAGATAGTCAGGGTTCTTGATTAAGTTTACACAGACATAACAGAGCATTATGTAATGGTTATGATTAAAACTACATGAAATTTTCTATTTTACTTTTGTGGTGGTAATTATTAATATTTAATTTTTTCTTTTAAATGATTATAGTAGTAAAAAATCATAGATTGTACATTTAACGCATCCTTTAAAAATATTCAACTACTAAAGAAGTGCTCTAATTAAAGTAAGTTTACATCTCCTTATTAGAGCACGCCTACTCATGCAACAAGATTGATTGTAATTTATTTGGTATCCCCCTTTTCAGGACGACCGGGGCACGTACGGTGCTTGCATTCTCCCCAGTTGCAGCCTTAAAAGTACACTCATCACCAGTGGAGTCTTGATTTACTTTGAGGGACCTTTTGATAAATTTGGCCTCCATTCAATTTCCGAATCTAGTCAACATGGAATGCAATTTATATTTCTTTTAATTTTTAAGTGCTTGTTCGGATTTCTGCTATATAAGTGATACGAATGCTGGTTACAGTATATTTTTGGAACAATTATAAATTAAAGATTATCTTTATTTCTTATTTTATTTATTTATTATTTTTTTTTTTGAGAAAGCTTAACATTATAATAAATTTCTGTGTAAACAGCCAATTCATGTCGTATAAAATAGAAACTAATTACCTGTAAAATTTTCAATAAACGTTTTTTGAAATCTTATTGTTTGTTTATTTAAAAAAATCCCAGTCAGATTTCGTAATTTAGTATTTTCGTTTCTACTTTAATCAATGGGGGCGTAGCTGGAGGAGGGAGATATCCGAATTGGTCCCTCCCTCAAAGTCAAGTATATGAATTTAAAAGAAATACGGAATATATGGAAGCGGCCACCCTACAGTTTACCTTTTATGGCTATTGTAAGCAGAGATATTGCTTGGAATTTTTTCAAGGAATGAAAATAATCTGAGTTATTTTAAAGGCGGGAATTTAATTTCAGAAGATTAAATTTGGGGGTTTAAAGAAAAAGAATAGAAAACAATGGCACACATAAAATCGCCAAAGGACATTTAAAAAGAATAAATTGAAGTTAATTAATAAGAAATATGTTGGTTATTTTTTAAACTTTTATTTAAATTACATCTTACACATACACTATTAAAACTCATTGGAAACATACTGTGTTATTTAAAAAATAAGTTCTATGTTATTTAAAAATGGGGAGCGTGAAATTCGTATACAGGGTGGCCATAATTAAACTGAAAGTGTTCAAGGGGTTCTGGAGAGAAAACTACGGAGAATATTCCAGAAAAATTTGGTTTCTACACGTTTCAGAACATGCGCAAGTCAAACATGCAAGAAAAAAAATCGTCATTTTCGCCCGATAAATAGCGCTGTTCCCTATTTCAAAGCTCACCGGTGGCATGTACAACTTCCAAAGCCGATAGACAGAGCTTAGTGACATTCTAAGAGGCATATAAACAATATAAAACATCATTTACAGTTTATCAAAATTCCATACAATTCGCTTCAGTAATTAAATTTTTACAGTAACATGCAATCAAAAATTAACTTAAATTAAGATCACAAATTAAAGAATCCATAAAGACGCTTTGGAAAACAATTAAGCCATTATATATTCTCGTTGACACTCATTGGACCTCTTCTTAATCGTTTCATATGCCGGTATTCTTTCAGAGTAGCTGAATAGTTGCTACAATTCTGATAGAATATCTTCACTAACAATGCACGTTCCTTCTTATTCAGAGTCATGATTGACCATTATTCAATGTGTTCTTGTTTTTACACTGTTCGATGGGCTTAAAATTTGCATATATGACGTCTATAAGCATTGAAACACGATATAGTGCCATCTATCGGGTGAAAATGGCGATATTTTTTTCAATTGCCATTTTGACTTGCGCATGTTCTGAAACCTGTAGATACCAAGTTTCACTGGAATTTCTCTCCAGCACCCCTTGAACACTTGCAGTTTAATTATGGCCACCCTGTACTTAAAATTTGAAGCAGTACTTTTCATTTTCAATGCGTGAGATACGCTTGTAGAGGCGTTAAAAATATCTCTGATTGTAAGTATAGCAACTTTAGAGTTAAAAAGATAATATTGAGCATTTTCAAATAATTTTTTAAAAACTATTAATCTTTAAATCCAAATTCCTTTAAATATTTTTTATTTTAAGATATTATAATTCTCTTACATTTAGAGGTTCATTTACATACACTCCCAACAATTATCAGCTTATTTAAAATGAAGAAAATTTGAAATTGCTGTAGGGATACTGTCACTTTCGAAACTTTCGGTTTTTACTTTTTTTTTTCTTTTTTTTTTTTCCGACGTGTTTCTTTCCAAAAAAAAAGCTGTGTTTCCGAACGAAAAGAAACCTTTCATCTGATAAATACCGGGAGGCACACTCGACCCCTAGACCGTCAGCCGCCCACTAGGAAATTAAATTTTACAATGCTTTTTAAAGCATTAACGTTTCATTTTTCTTTACGTGGGCCACCAGGAAACATTTCGGGTGCAGGGGAAAGGGAAAGCTTTTACTTTTGGGATACGCATAAAGCTATTGGATAGATCTAAATATCAATAAAAATTATATATATATGCTATATGCATAACGCGCATTCTTTAGATTTTGATTTGAAAATGAGTTTCAGACAGATTGACGGTGATGGAATCAGATTTGTAATTTGTTCGGACGAGGCATCATTAAATCTGTATATATATTTGTTCGAACGTAATGTTCCATAGAGTAAACGTTTATTCCGTTTACTCTAAAGCGATGTTTTGTCTTCCTGCAGAACAGTGATAATTTTCTTTAGATGTTAAAAATAAAAATAAACGAAATTTTAGAAGGAAAATAGAATGGAATAAAAGATAGACCTATAAGAAAAGAAGCTAAATTTACTGCATGATCCTCAGGTCTAATACGTAAGTGTGCACAATAGACGATTGTGCTAAGATGTATGACTGAAAATTTTGTAAAAGAAAATAAGGAACAAAATAAGAGTTATTTCAGCCCTGAAAGCAGTTGGAATTAAATTCAGATAAAATCGTATTGCATTCTAACATAAAATTAAATAAATACCTCACATCACAACTGATAAAAGCAATTCACACATTGCTTGTGGATCAGGTAAAAGCAAGAATTTTGCCAACTAATATGCTTTATGCGGCGATGGGCGGAAAAGGTTCCGCCCTCAAATTGAATGTACACGCCCCCAATATATACCTTCATATCAACAATGCTCAGTCTAAATTGAATAAATTGGAAATTTATTCACATAAAAAAGCAATGTTAAAAAATGACAATTTAGACAACAGAGCCAAAGAATCCAAAGTTTATAATTCATTTTTATTGCACAGCCTAAGTTACATTTAAGGTAGGCGGAGGACAGAGGCGTGCACCGGGCACGTGTCTCACACCGCAACCACCGAGTTCTACGCCTGCGTGGTGAGGCGCCATAATTTTATAAGGAAGTTTATTATAAACTATCAGTAATGGGGCTTTTTCCTTCCAGAACGAAAAGAAAAATTTAAATTGTTGTGTTTCGCTTCGAATGTGGTTCTCCAGAGTGAGTGGGCGTATGTGCCCTCAACTCAGCTCATAATACATTATATTTTTAATGTTTTAGAAATTTCTTCACTAAATGATGTTTTCCACCTGCTTTATGTAAGACCAGTACGTAACCAGGATTTTTTTTCGGCGGTGGCTGAGAAGCCATGACATTGTGCATTGACAAACAGACGGGGACCTCGTTCTCACTAATATTAGCAGTTATATCCAACTTTTTGCGGAAGTTTTTTGTTTTTTAAGATTCTCTGGATTATTAATGATGGTTTTCGGACCCGTTCTTTCCATTAAACGAACTAGTTTTTGCATCAGATTACTCTTTTAATCACTTTTGTAATTAACTCTGTTACATAGTCTGGCAGTAGTCTCCCGACTCCTGATTAGACGACACCCACTTGCATAAGCCACGCCCTCATGGAGAAAGACTTGCACTGCATCTTAATGTTATTTAATTTGCCTTTTCTCTAATATCTTGTGCTCTTCTGAGATTTTTCCAAAAATTTTACTTTTATATTAATTCTCTCAACAGTTCGAGCTGTTTGTAAAGCTCCGCCTTAACTTTAGTGCTTCTTTAATTTTTTTAAAACTACCATCACTAATCTTAGCCAGATTGTGGAGCTGCTGTCCTTTGATTGGTCGAGGCGAGGCTTCTCCCATTAGAGTCTCGGCCCTTGAGCCATTTTTCTAAATTTAAGTGGCAGCATAATTATGTAAGCTTTTTTCTTTCTAGCTTGCTCTGAAAAGAGGAAAAATATATATAAAAATAAATAAAAGAAGCAGTAAGTACTCTGCAGTACTGGTGTATCCAGTAGTTGATTTAATTATGTTTTACTACCATGTAACCATAGCATGTATTTCAATACATGTAGTTGTTTTTTGTATAGTATGATTTTTTTCTCCGAGCTCAAGCTATCTACTATTTTTTATTACTGTTTGGATTAGTGTACCCTCCCCTCATTCATAAGTTAGTTTTTGGAACTCATTGGTTTGTACATAATTTCAGCTTAATATAATGTCTTATGAGCGAAATTGAGGGTGTTAACCCTACTAGCAATTTTACTCGAGCTACTAACGGCTACGCAGCCAGCCGATGACGGCCCGTGCAAACTTGCTAGTAGGGAAGCACCCAGGCACTTCAGTAAGAAATTTCGCATCGCAACAGGAAACAAAAATCATTCCCAATAAAAACTTAAAAATAATTGTTAAAGTGATGTATCTGTGGTTTTTATCACCCAGCGAGCTATCAGGGATGGATAAAAGACACGAGCGGATAGCCGGAGTGAAAGGCTCCTAATGCTAAAACTGGTAGTGGGGAATTTCGGAGGTAGCAGTAGGGATGTAGGGATTTTTCGTATCGAAGACAGGAAAGCTCCGAATGAGACCGAAGGAAAGCTCTCATCTGAGAGAAGGCTCTCGTTCTCGTGTTAAAGAAAGGATCCGAAGACGTGATGTGGGGAATATTTTAATTATTGAATGCAAATACATAAATGAATCTCTAATTCACTTTTCCCTCTATCAGACGTCACTCTCACTTGCTACCCCTGACAACGGGCAATTTTATAGATTTCGTTGTGCTCCCGATTGCGCTACTTATGAAGGATTCCCATCGTATAACAGTAGGGTATCGTTCACGGAAAATAAAACACTTCCAACCGCATAAACTCAGTGGAAACTTACGGAGGAATTCGTAAAGAGTTCCTCAAGACTCAGCAATGAAGAATTTACACAAAGCAATTAAAAACAGAGCTTAAAAAAGGCAAGTTAAAATTCTGCTTCTATAGCACAATTCACAGCGTAATACAGGGAATGCTTGGTGAGAAACTGACACTGCGGTATTTCTGCTTCGTATTTATAGCTATCGCGGAAGTTAAAAGAAGCTTCTCGAAGAATGTATTTCTCGAAGATTACACATAAAGCGGGACTTTCGATTACATCACAGAAGAGAAACAGAGTAATAAAAGGCTATTATGTGATGTTAATGCAGTAACACAAACTTTAGTTCTTTGGCGCCCCGTTGGATAAAGCGCGCAAAATGCTCGAAATGTCGTAAAGCTTGGCGATTTTTCAGCTAAATATAGCCAAATTTGGTGCCAAAAAGTATGTTCCCAAGAGTGAGGCCAATGAAGCTCTAGCACCAATATCTCTAGAAAACCCTATACAAACTAATAGGGATACCCAAGCTCCATATCTCGCGTTCTAGTTAACCGATTTGGATGCAAAAGAATGCAGAATTTAACTATTTGTAGCGCAGAATATGAATTTTAAACTACTTTTAACAACCAGTAGGCAGAACTGACAGAAAATCTGTAACAGTATTGTAGATGCTCTAAGCTCTCTACTTTTTTATGTCTTATCGTCGAAAGGAAGTTAAAAGATTCACAAATTTTTATGGTTATGTTAGAATTTCGAATTAGAAAGTGTCTTTACAAACCCAGCAAACACACATCTGCTGGCGGAGTACCTTGTCAGTGCCTTTCTGCCTTTACGTCCAGCACCGTCCCGGCACTGCAAAAAGTAACTGAATCGTACCAAAAGTGGTCGCCGGAGAAGTACCTTTCCAGAAGCCGGAGAAGGCAACGGCACTCTGCTGGCATACTGCATGTGCCGGCCGTTACTCACAATAAAGGCACTGGCCCATTAAGTTTATAATGTCCAAAATGACACAGCCGGGTGCCGGCTATTATTAAAAATAAAGGCACTGGCTTGGCACCTTAACAGTGACTACAATATAATGGCACGGTACCGGATTAGTGCCTATTTACAGTAATGCTGCCATAATTAAAATACGAGCCAGTGGTGGGTTGATGATAGGGGGCTTATTCATTAACCCCCACCCCCACCCCGAAAAAAAAAACATTCGTTAAGGGTAACATTTTGAAAGATAAAAAACAACATAAATGAAAGATAAACAGCAAAATCCGTTGGTCAATCGATTGCAAATTATGTGCGCCTGTAATTAGTGAATTGTGTGCAGTTTTCATAAACTGCAATTTTCATACAAATTTGTAGTCGCAAACGATTTTTTTATGAGAGAGGCGGTAACACATTTCAGAACAAACATAAAATCATCTATAAACAGTATAATTTCAATATTTCAGAGATTTTATAAATGAGTTATAATACTTTATGGTTGATATATATATGTGTGTTATGCACTAAACAAAATCTTACAGGAAGTAATAATAAATAACTACAGGAAGTAATAATAAATAATACAGGAAGTAATAATAAATAATTGTACTGTGGTAACACACATAACTTTAGGGTAACATTTTGCTTTATTGTACATTTTGTTTAGATCAAATTATTTTTTAAATGTTAGCTATTCTGAAAAGAAATTTTCTGTATCTATACCTGTTGTATACTACATGATTCAAATTTTATGGAGGAAAGTACTTTTATAAGCTAAAATAAGTATCATTAGTAACATCACCGACTTAAAAAAAGTTACCAGTTTAGTAGCCATTTTCTCAATTTTAGTTCCCAAAATAGTAACATTTTTTAATGATTTTGTAGTTAAGAAATAAACATGCTTAATTTAGCTTCATTTAAGAAGGATTGAATAAAATGATAAATTTAAAAACTCTGTGGACACGGTGTGTACATTAAAAACAGTCAAAGTAAAAATTTACATGTAATATTTTCCCGACTGTTTAAAAACCGTAAATTCCACTTTCTGTATCCATAATCAGCAAGATATCACTGCAGAAGCATATGTTATTATAATTATTATTGCTCCTAACAGAGATATCTTACTAGTCTATAGCAATAACCTTCTCGAAAGTCTACAACAACG